>VSMD01027957.1:0-35708 GCA_008750895.1 Mirza zaza | reverse complement strand
AATAGTCTAGCAATTAAAAAAAAAGAAAGAATGGTTAAAAGAAGATTGGCAAAATGCTGGTAAGTGTTAAAGCTGGCTGATGGATACTTGTGGGTTCAATATACTATCCTCTATTTTTGGCTATGTATCCAACTTTCCATAATAAAAGTAAAAATAAAAAATAAGGGACAAATAATAATTAATTAATATAATTAATTAAGGAATATTAATTAAGGTATTCTTGGAGGAAAAATAAAGCTGAGAAAAGAAAGTATCTTCTCTAAAATATTAGTTGAATATAGTAAGTAACAGGTTTTAGATACCAGTACAGCAATAGTTAAAAGTTTTAGAGACCAATACTGCCAGTCAAGCAGGCAGAACCAGATATTTAAACTGGCTTTGGGTAAGCAAAAGTTAAAACCAGATTTAGAGTAAGTGAAACACTGATTCTAGATAGTCGAAGTATGTCAAAAGAATGTGTTGTATTTGTCCTTTATTTTTTATCTTCACTTTTATTATGGAAAGTTGGATACATAGCCAAAAATAGAGAGAGGATAGTATATTGAACCCACAAGTATCCATCAGCCAGCTTTAACACTTACCAGCATTTTGCCAATCTTCTTTTAACCATTCTTTCTTTTTTTTTTAATTGCTAGACTATTTTAAAGCAAATCCTAATCTCTACTGTGTAACCCTTCAGTATGTATCCTTAGCAATAAGCATAAACACTCATCTAAAACTACACAACCACATTTGTATTATCATACAGAAAAAATTAACTAACTCCTTACTGTGATTTGATACCCAGGGCCATGTTCATATTTCTGAATCTATCTTTAAAAATCTTTACAGGTGATTTGTTGGAATCAGGATCCAAACAAGGTCCACATACTGCATCTGATAATGTCTCTTTTCAACTATTTCATTTCCCTTTCTAATCAGCCAAATTAAAAATTTCCCACATTCTGAATTTGGTTGATTATATCCTCATTTTGTCATTTAACAAGTTCCTTTTTTCCCTCTGTAATCTGATAGATCAAGAGGCTTACTTTGATTTCATTTATTTATTTTTTGAACAAAAATACTTCATGGATGGTGGATGCTATGGTATGCATCCTAGGTAATCACACTGTTTCACTTACAATGTCTGATCCACTTTTGGTGTTCCCGAGATTGACAAGCAAATGATCATGTTTTCTCTCCATTAAATTCTCCATAAAGTTCCCCATCAATCTTTTACTTAATGAATTATTAGTGTCTATTGATGATCATTGCTCTGATGTAGAAATTGGCAAACTTTTTCTGTAAAGGACCAGATAGTAAATACTTTAGGCTTCAAAGACCATGTGGTCTCTTTCAACCTTGTTTTCATAGCGTGAAAGCACTCATACACAGTACATAAAGGAATGAGCATGCCTGTATTCCAATAAAACTTTATTTACAAAAACAGGCAGTGGGCTAGATATGGTCCATAGGCTTAACTTACCAATCACTGTGTGAGTTTAATCCATTATTTCATTAGGGGTTGCCAAATGCTGCTGCTCAAATTCTATCATTCCTTCTCTAGAAGATGGAACAACTTTCCCTTGTCAACTATACCTTTCCCCCCAAATGCATTTATACAGGGAAAGCAAGATAAATGCTTTCTTTCCCTAATTTCCTATATTGGTTTTTATAATAATGAGTTAGTGCTCCAGCAGCTTAGATTTTAATTTTTTTTTTTATTTTACCATTCCCCAGGTGATATCTGAGACAGTCACCATTCTTTTTAATGCTCAAGTTGTCCCATCTTGGATCCCTTCCAAGTTGACTCCTGTGTCATTGTTTTTTCCTATGCCCTTTTGATATGACCCAACTAGTCTTTGATAACATCCTTACTTTTGGGTAGAAAACACTGCAAGCTCATCTTGTGTATTTCTTGCCTTAGACCTAGAATCATCCATTTTTCCAAAGGACCTGATTCCTTTTAGGAGAAAATTTTACCTGTTTACATTTCTTTAAATTAAATTTTATAGTATATCTCTTAATTTAGAAGATGGTCATGGAAATTTTACTGTTATTTTAATTAAGTTATCCATCACTGCAGAAAAACCAATCTGCCAGGCCTTTGCATCCAGGAATAGTAAAGACCATTCATCCAATGGTAACTTTTGGAATTATGGAGCACTCTGTTTAGGAATAAAGAGTTTTAATAGAGCTGAGCTGGCACTTCCAAACATATTCTATAAAGCAGCCTCATTGTTTTGTTTTCTTTCTTTCTTCTGTACCTTATTTTGTCCAGATGTAGACCTATGACCACAAGTCAGCAATTTTTGACATCTTAAAAATAATTCAGGAGTTACCAACACTTTCAATGATTTCTTCCTTTCTCGTTTTATAGAAATACTAGTCAAAATATATGGTTGCTGGTCTCACTACCATAAGCCTGGTAGAGGTGCTAACATGGCATTCTTCTTTTGAAAAGTGGTGTGTTACTATTAAATATTGAGAAAAATTTGTAACTAGAGAAATCATTTTATTAATCATAGTTTCTATTGTGGTTTGTGTGTGCATGAGTTATATCATGCAAACTACCATATAAAAGGCACTTTGATAAGGTTTCATTTAAATATATTTCTCAGATTTTGCTGAATCTGAAATAGCCATTGAAATAATATTTAAGTAACTTGGCTGTTTCTGGCATAAGATAAACAGATTTTTTTTTTCTTCCTCATTCCATAAAAAAAGTTGACTATAGCTTTATCATCGCAAGAAGAAAGCTGACTACCGTTGCCTTCGCTTTATTTGGGCCCAGTTGTCATGGTTACGGCCTTTTAAATTGGGAACATAACCAAAATAACACTTTGCATAACATTCCCTTGTTCTGCCCACCTCTTCTTTGCACATCTACGAATCACGGTTTGGTCTGTAACACCATACTACACCATAGTCTACTTTAGGAAGTACTTTAGGCTAAGTAGTTATATTTATGCTAAATACTCTCCAAGTGGCTAGCATGGTTAGCATATTCCTGAAAATACTAACTAACAGTTACACCTTCAAAAGACCAGGCTTTAACAGACATGGTCCATGACCTAAGCTTTTTATTCTTTTCATGCATTATTAATGTGTCAGGATTTTATACCTCAAGGCACAGTATTTTCTTAACAAGGACACTATCCTATTAAGGAAATTAGTATATCTGTGTGTCCACTTGGTATATGATAATATTTTATGATATTTAGACTCTTTGAAATTGAATTGCAAATCACATCCTATTTTTCTCTTTGTCATCCAGCACATTTCTTGGTTTTTATATTAGGATTTATTATCATTAACCAATGTTTGAAGATTAGTTGGTTAGTACTTCCAAAACTGAAAATCATTGATTGATAGAGTAAAACTATAAAAAATTAGCTCTGACTTTAGCCAAGTATTTAAAACATGGTTTGTTCTTTGGTGCAGTGTGTCGCACAGATTTATTCAGCTAAATATAGACTGTACATTAGTGAATTTCTGCAATAGAAATGCTAACAGCTCTCTTCTTTTCATAATTATTTATAAGCAGGATTTGATGTAAATGTACTTCTGTTCAAACCTAAAGTTTCCAAGCAAACCAAAGTTATAGATAAAAACACAACATTAAATCTTGATGTAAGAGAATAAAAACATTTGGGGCTATTTTTTTAAGCCTGAGACCAAATTCTCAGTTTTATAATGTAGCATTTGTCTTCTAGAAGCATGCCATATTTAAATAACTGTACTATAAGCTTTCTGGCCATATTATTGTGCATTCCACATCATTGAAACGATAAGCACTTTCTTGTAGAGGGGATTTATTGAAAAATAAAGGAATTTTAAGCCTAAATTGGTTTACCTTTCTCATTTTCTGGAGGATTATGCCAGTAGCTAGATCTTTTTTCTAAAAAAGGAGCAGAGTATTAGAATAAAGTATTAAACTGTAATCTACAAAATGGTTTGGAATTATTTCTCTAAAATGTTTTATTTTTATTTCTTATAGAAGGAAGCAGCTTTGAATCTGAGCTTGACATTAAAAGAAGAGAATGAAAAACACCAGTTGGGTTAGAAAGAACTGGCTTCTCGTAGCTGGGTTATCTTTAATAGGTGTCCATCTTGGAACGTATTTTATACAGAGGGCTGCAAAACAGTCTGTAAAATCTCAGTCTGGAGCCAAACAAAAGAGTATTGAAGAATGAAGTAAAATAAATATTTAGAATTACTAATTTGTCATCAAATCATTCTATGCTGAGTAGCTCCATAAACATCAAAGTATTTAATTTTATAGCCACATTGCTGCATATTCATACTTTGATTACTGAAGAATGTTGTTTTAATGTTAAAACACATAACAATGCAGTGAAAAGAAAAATATGATTCACACAATAAGAGCTGTCTTCCCACGTTACTACCTGAAGTAAGATGTCCCGTTTAGAAGCTAAGAAGCCATCATTGTGTAAAAGTGAACCACTGACAAGTGAGAAAGTCAGGGCGACGCTTTCTGTCTGGAAAGGAATCGTGTCATCATGCTATGGCCCTTCAGGGAGGCTGAAGCAGCTGCACAATGGCTTTGGAGGTTACGTGTGCACAACTTCACAGTCCTCCGCCCTGCTCAGTAACCTCTCTGTCACCCATCCCGTATTAAAGATCCTGACGACTTCCCTGCAGAATCATGTGTCCTGCTTCAGTGATTGTGGCTTATTCACAGCCATTCTTTGCTGCAACCTGATTGAAAATGTTCAGCGAATAGGCTTGACACCCACCACTGTCATTAAATTAAATAAACATCTTTTGCGTCTCTGCACCAGTTATCTTAAGTCTGAGGCCTGTGGTTGTCGACTCCCAGTTGACTTTAGTAGTACTCAGATCCTCCTCTGTTTGGTGCGCAGCATATTAACAAGTAAACCTGCCAGTATGCTCACCAGAAAGGAAATAGATCATGTCAGTGCTTTGATTCTGAAAGCTTTTTTGCTTACAATTCCGGAATATGCTGAAGACCATGTCATTTTAGGAAAGAGTATAATTGTACCTTTAAAAGGTCAAAGAGTTATAGATTCTACTGTATTACCTGGAATACTCATTGAAATGTCAGAAGTTCAATTAATGAAGCTATTACCTATCAAAAAGTCAGGTGCCCTCAAGGTGGCACTCTTTTGTACTTCTTTATCTGGAGACCTTTCTGATACTGGAGAAGGAACTGTAGTGGTCAGTTGTGGGGTTTCTCTTGAAAATGCAGTTCTGGACCAGCTGCTTAACCTAGGAAGGCAGCTGGTCAGTGACCACGTAGATCTTGTCCTGTGCCAAAAAGTTATACACCCATCTTTGAAACAGTTGCTCAGTATGCATCATGTTATTGCCATAGACAGAATTGGAGTGGCCCTGATGGAACCCTTGAGTAAAGTGACAGGTAAAAATCACTCTTGGCTTTTGCCCCTTACGGTTAATAAATCACACTTTTTGAGCAGAGATATTCTTGGTTTGTGTCACTGTTAACATCTTGAAAAATTTTAGAATCTGCCAACTTCACAGCATGTGTCAGTATCATTTCTGGCAGCAAAGATTGTTTCTAGAAAAGATCCTGTATAGTTCACTTACTAAAAATGGAGCAATTATGGTCATTTTCTGTTTGTTTTTCAGCCCCCAAATATACTACAGATTTTATCATTTTCTAACCCCAAAATATTCTATAGGTTATTGATAAATCTAACATCCTCACAATCCTAAAGTCTTTCTTCCTTTACACAAAATTCTTCTACTTGAATTTACAAAACATTTATGACCTCAAACTCCTGAACTTTTAAATCACATTATATTTAGAAGGTGATTTTGCAGCTAGAATACCCCTTTTCATCACTTTTATTATAACTCCCCACAAACTTACACACTTCTACCTAAATAGGTGTTTCTAGGGGGGGGGGGGGAGGGGGAATGCACATGTGTCTATATTTTAACTTTATCAGAAATATTTCCAGCTGACCTTGAGAACCAAGATCATCTTTTACTTTTGGCACGTATAACAGTCCTTGCCCACAATAGGTATTCTAAAATGTTGAATTCACTATAACATATTTAGTAAAATACAGAATTATAGGCAAGAAATTCACTGTATTTGACAAACTCGGCTAATTAAAAGCAAATAAAAGGTTGATATTCACCTACTGGAGCCAAAGAAAAATGACAAGCTGCATAGTTTTGATTTGAGCCACTTTTCAGTATCCCTTTAACTGCTTTGACAGTCTATCAGAAAGATGATCATTTAGTTCTGCATTGTTGCAATTTTTAAGTTATTAGACTGAAACCATTGTTAAAGTTTACTATTTATAGTCTTGTAAATCATCAAAAAGGAGCAGTAAGTATGTCAAGTGTTGAATACATAATATCTGGGTTATTGCCCTAACTTTGTAAGACTTAAATGATTGTCAAAGTAGAAATTACTAAGAAATAATGGAAATTATTCTTTGGAACTCATTATTGATGTTATAGGTCAGACTCATACCCTTAAATATCTACTAGCTTTTCATGAATCTGGCAGTTTCTAGCTTGTGAATATTAGGTATTTCAGATTACTTAGTTTTTCAAATACAGAACATTTTAGCTGGGCAAGTGGTATGCACCCATAGGCCTAGCTACTTAGGAATGTGAGACGAGGATTGCTTGAGCCCAGGAGTTCAAGTCCAGCCTCAGCAACATAGGGGGACCCTGTCTGTTTAACAAAGAAAAAAGGAATATTTCCCTGTAGAAACAATACTGTAAATGGGGACTGGGTTTCCACACTAGCCCACCATTTTTATTTAACCCATACATACCTAGAACATGACATTAATAACCATAGCTTTAGTCCTGCATCTTGAGATAAAAGGGAAAAGGGGAAGACAACTACCAGGCACATGGCTCAGACAACTTTTAGAATAGGTGGAGTATGTTTTTGGCCTAATTTGTCTTCCCTGGTGTACCTAGATTAACATTACCTCCTTTCAACCCTTCAAACAAAATTCCTATTGATGATCTATGTTAAGTAGTGGATTTTACTGTTCATAGGTGACTGGCATTTGTGAAGTATGTTAGGGTCTTACAGAGCATTTTTAACATTTTATTTGGTTTGATGTATTTGTGAACTAGGCATTATTATCCCCATTCACAAGAGCCAAAAATGTTAGGTGACATGTGTGACTTGCTTAGCGTCCAGTGGCTGATAAGCCGTGTAGCTGGGGCTTCTCGCTCCAGAATCTGGAGGTCTTTTTTATTTCTTAAATTTTAGATCAGTCTTTATTGCTTATTCTTGGAGGCTTCAGAAGTAAAGAAATAATATTCAACTAAGTGAAATTGTTCAGTCATTATTTTCTAAAAATTATTTGAGCTGAATGTGTTTTTAAACATTTTAACACCATTAGTTTGAAAGAAAATGTCTTTTAAATGTTAGTTTAAAAGAAGAGGAAACTGTCCTAAAAGGATGAGTAGCTCCGAATTATTTTAATCTTTAGACTTTAAATTAGCATTATTTCTTATAGAAATTTGATGTAGGCTTCTTATACAACTTCTACATTTAGAGATTTGGAAAATTCAAGTCATCCTAACTTCTTTATTCATAGTTTTATTAATTTGTGATTTATAAAACTTTACTATTTTACCCATGCAGGTAGGAAGGCAAATACTTAATATATCCAAGGATAACAAAGTGAAATAAGTATGACGCTTACTTTATTTTGCCATAATTTAGGTAGCTATTTACATACAAACTGTTGCTAGGCAAAAAATAATAATAATCCTTACATGTTCACTAAATAGAGCCCTAAAGGAATTCAACCGCATAACTATTTGGATAGCTTTATTGGTTTTAAATTGAAAATGCTATTTAAAAAAAAAAAAAAAGCCTGTTTCCTAACATTATCCTTATTCCAAATTAGATTCTTAATTGGGGTCTCTGATCCCTGAATGGCCTTCTGCATTTTCTGGACTTCCTGAAAATGTGTGCAAAATTTTCTGTGCCTTTTTGTGGGAAGAGAGTACAAAATGGCTTCTAACAGATGCTCAGAGATTTGTAAACCAAAAGAAACTCTGCTTTATTTGTATATCATTTTAATAACAGAATGCTACTTATTCAATCAGGTTATGATGCATCTTTTTTCTTTATCCTATGTTTCACATTTTAAATGATATGCTTGTGGGACTTTTATATTGGCTAGGAATAAATACTATAACTTTGCATGGTTGCTTGTTCCACCTTTGCTTATACATTTTGTATTTTCTATACTTTAAAAAATAGGAACGCAGCCTATCGGCTCCCTAGGTTCAATATCTCCTGGTAGTTATGGAAGTGTGAAAGATTTGTGCGCTGCAAAATTTGGCTCCAAGCATTTTTTTCATCTTATTCCTAATGAAGCGACAATCTGCAGTTTGCTTCTGTGCAACAGAAATGATACTGCCTGGGATGAGCTAAAGGTAGGTAATGAACTTTGAATTCCATATCCAGGGACGGAGGCAGGAATTAAATAGTCACTCAACAGGTGCTACAGTTTCATCTTCACATTCGTGAGCCATGATTTTATTTCCCCCATAACTTCACTAGGTGGTATAGAAAGCAAAAACAAAAATGAGAGAAGCAGTCACAGTAAGCTAATTTAAATGCCTATGACATTATAGTAGACTGGCATGTGTTGCCATTTATTATTTCTCCTATTCACAAGAAACCTAAAAGGTCCTTGACATGTGGCTAATTTTCTTAAGAAATAAGTTTGAATTATACACCCTTTGATGCTAATGTGTATAAATAATTCACTTGAAAAATTAGCTCCCTAGTCAGTACCCATGGTCCACCCTTTAGTAGCGTTTGTCATTCTCTGCCAGCAATAACACATGCAACTTTTACATAAGGGAAGTGATAATCTATCAGATTGGTCACAAGTTTTAAAGATTCTTGTATGTTCAAGGACATATCCTTGGTGAATATTAAAGGACTGTGTGTTTTTCTATTTGCTATTGTTAGGTTGTAGCTCTATTATTTCCAAAACAATTTGAAATAAATTCTATATTTATACAACTGATTTATTTAGACTGAAATACTTTTTTAGAAGTACCAGTAAACTTTGCTGACCCACATGTCTTGCAGCCATATATTTGTAAATCTCAATTTGAACATCTAAGTGCATATGAAAGAAAATATTAATTTGGGTCCATGAAAACAGAGTTCTGGCTAATGCATTTTTCTTTAATCTCTAATCTTTATTATTCCAAAATGTATTAATCACTTTATGACCTTCCCAACACAGGTTTTGTTCTTTTTCAATTAAAATCAGGCTCTTTGAGTCTACTGCCTCTGTGGCTTTAAGAGCATGCTTATATTTCTTCACGTATATGATGTGCATGTCTGATTCAGATGATTTGCTTCCTTTTTAGCTCACATGTCAAACAGCACTGCATGTCCTGCAGTTAACAATCAAGGAACCTTGGGTTTTATTGGGAGGTGGCTGTACTGAAACTCATTTGGCTGCGTATATTAGACACAAGGTAAGTCATATGTCCACTCTACAGTATCTACATTCTCAGCAACTTTTATCTTATGAGATAATAAGCCAAACCATAATACCCTGGAGCCTTTAACACTTAATTTTTCAATAGTCTAAATTAGATATTGCGTTCTAAAACACTTGAGGACAATAACAAGGTACATATAAAGTAATACCTTTATTACAATGTTTATTATAAATTTAATCTTTTAGCAAATGATCACATTCTCTGAGTATTGTCTATATGCACTGCATGTTGAAACTAACATTCTGTTATTGGGAATTCTCGTATTTGAGATCTCAACTGCTGCAGTACAATAATATAATAATTGATCACAAAATACTTCAGTGGCTTCAAGAGCATCAAGACTTAATTAATTTCATTTATTAAAGCATTCTGTGTACCATATTCTAATTTTTAAATTAATATTTATGTATGATATTCTATTAAATAGAATTTTTATTAGTCTAGGAAACTCCACTTCCAGATAATTGTCAGATAAGTTTATTGCATCATAGTTCTGATTAATTATTTCATAAGTACTAACCTACTTTATTTGAAAATAGATCAAAAAGGTATAAATGTTTTCCACATATTTGCAGTTGATTCATTGGGTAAACAGGAGAGTTATTGAGAGGCCCTGTAGAGCTTTGAGTGGGTGACTCAGATTGGAGAGAAAGTAAACTTTTCTATAGATATGCCCTGCCCTGCTTCCCCAAATAACTTAAAGTCTATTTGAAGTTAAAGACCATTCATGAAAAGTCATCAGAATATACATGATGAAAACAATATTTGTGCCAATCTATTGATATTGAATGGACAATAGTGTAATCGGTAAATGAAATCCAGTAAACTGGAGAAAGGTTTTTGGAAGAAGGAGGTGTGTGGAATAGAATCTTGAAGAAACAATAGAATATTGAGGATTTGGGAAAAAATATGCAGTAGAAATTTTTCCATCTGGTTCAAACCTCCTGGTTAAAAAAAAGTGGTCACTGTTTTTAAATAGCTAGGATATGAATTTTTTAAACCATTTTTCAATCATTAGTTTGCTAATACAATCACATGTCACTCAATATCAGGGATATGTTCTGAGAAATGCATTGTTAGGTGATTTCATTGTTGTGCAAACATCACAAAGTGTACTTAGACAAATCTAGGGGGTAGAGCCTACTACTCACCTAGGCTACATGGTATAGCCTATGGCTCCTAGGCTACAAACCTGTACAGCATGTACTGTACTGAATACTGTTGGCAATTGTAATACAATGGTAACTATTTTTGTACTAAACATAGAAAAGGTCAGTAAAAATATGGTATTATAATCTTATGGGACTCCCATCGTATATGTGGCACATGGCTGTATATTATTTTTTTTTTCTATCATGGAACTTCTAGGATAAACTTTTTTAAATGATGGAACCAAAAAACAGTTTAAAGTCTTATTACCTTTTCTATTAATGTAAAGATAAGAATATTCATTTTTAAAACACTGATGTGAAAATTATACATGTCCAGCAGATTAAGAGATTGCAGCCTGGCCAATTGACCCATACAAGCCCATTAGCATTTTGTCAAACCCCAAATTAAAGTAAGTATAATAGTAACTTTATGAATAAGGTTTTGACCACATATATTATTTTTCTTAAAGATTTTTGTATTAATTGCTCTATATGTGTTTTCGATGGTTTTATTACTCTTTATTTTTCTTTTCTTTTTTCTTTTTTTTTTTGTTTTTCTTTTGGGGGGTCTTCTGGTAAGGATCAGAAAACCTGCTAGACAAATTCTAAAAGAGGTGTAACACTTGGTTTCATTACTCTTTAGATTCGCAATGAGCCAGAAAGCATTCTCAGAGATGATGGATGTACTCAAACGGAGCTTCACCTAATTGCTGAAGCATTTTGCAGTGCTCTAGCATCTCTTGCTGCCTCTTTAGAACATGACGGAGGTGAAATCCTCACTGACATGAAGTATGGACACTTTTGGTCAGTTCAGGCAGATTCTCCCTCTGTTAACTGGCCAGATTTGCTTTCACAGTGTGGCTGTGGATTATACAACAGCCGGGAAGAACTCAGCTGGTCTTTCTTAAGAAGCACATGTCAGCCTTTCCCGCCACAAGCCTGCCTTCCCCGGGAAGCTGTGGGCTCGGGCAGCAACCTGACCGTGGACTGTTTCACTGCTAAGCTTAGTGGCCTAGAGGTGGCTGTAGAGACAGCCAATTTGATTTTGGATCTTTCATATGTCATTGAAGATAAAAACTAATAGAATAGCATGCTTATATTACAAAAATGAACTAGTCACATGTCAATTAAGAAAAGTAGTGAGTGTGTTTGTTCTCTCCCAAAGGCCTGTTCTGCATAGTTGAACAGATGTCTCATAAAATTATAAATATACTTATTTAAGGAAAAAAGGTCTGATTCATGAATAGAAATGCCATAAAGTAAAATAAAATAAAATGTGAAGCATTGTTATTAAAGATATTATAATTACATTAGGGATTCCACAGTGACCACAGTACGTTGTTCTAATTTTTTGTTGTTATTTTGACATCATGCAAAGAACATACAGAAATAAAAAAAGTCCTAATCCTTGCTCTAGTTTAGATATACTTATTATAGATATTTTGTAGTTAGCAATTACATATGTTTAAAGGACAATATTAGGCTGGGCGTGGTGGCTCACGCCTATAATCTGAGCACTCTGGGAGTCTGAGGCGGGAGTATCACTTGAGGTCATGAGTTCAAGACCAGCCTGAGTGAGAGCAAGAGACCTCATCTCTACTCAAAACAGAAAAATTAGCTGGGCGTGGTGTTATGTGCCTGTATTCTCAGTTACTCAAGAGGCTGAGGCAGGAGGATCATGTGAGCCCAGGAGTTGGAGGCTGCAGTGAGCTACGATGACGCTGCTACAACTCTACCCCAGGCAACAGAGCAAGACTCTGTCTCATAAGTAATAAATAAATAAATAAAGTACAAAATTAGATTGCAAAGTATCACAAAGCATTCGGTATATATTTCTTAATCAAAATAAGTATTCAAACTGTATATTTAGTAAAATTTCACTGTTCTCCATACTCTTTATCTCAGACTATGTTATTCAGTGGTTAGGTAATTGATGTTAAACCTGCTTTGCCTGCAGTTGTTAGTTTGTATCACTGTTCCACATTTTTGTTATTTTGAGGAAATGTGTGGTTAGAGAAAAAAAGTAAGTTTATATAATAACGAAGGCTGAAATAACTCTGTAATGTCTTCACATTTAAAGTGGGAGGAAGAACTGGTTGTTTTAGACCAGGTTTCTCACCTTTGGCTCTGTTGTCTTTCTGGGCCAGATAATTCTTTGTTGTGTAAGTGCTGACCCTTGCCTTGTAAGTTGTTTTGCAGTATTCTTGGCCTCTACCACTAAGTATCAGTAGCTCACCCCAGTTGTGACAACCAAAAATGTCTCCAGACATTGCCAAATGTACCCTGAAGAACAAAACTGTCCTTGGTTGAGAACCACTGTTTTAGACTGATAGAAAAGGAAGGAAAATAAGGAATATTTTACCAGGACTTCAGAAAGCAGCACAGAGAAAGGAACTGGAATTATTTCTCTAGCTCAGTCAGTAGTGCAAAAAGAAACTAGAACAGCTCCCATATTCAAAGTAGGCTCTGCTATTTCACCAAAGAATGTAATTTGAATTTTATGCAAATGCTAGGGATTTTATAAATTAAAGAAGAAATATAGAATGCAGCTAAAGGAATATATAGAGCTGTAACAGATGTTATATTAAACTTTAGGAAACATTTTGGAACTTTTTGGAAAATGAAGCAACCTAAAAGTTAGTGATCAGATCTATAGCCATGATAAAAGGAAATAGAATTTTTGAACAGTTTCCTCCAATATTTTTGTAATCAAAAAGAATTTTTACTGAGAGCCAAAGAAAAAATTGTAATACAAACTCAAAGTAATGCCGTATATTGAAAAATCAGCTACGCCTCAAGCTTCATAAAATATTTCTTTAAAGTTTTACTCCTTTTATTACTAGAGTTAAGTAGAAGGGCAATGTGGTAGTCAGCCTCTAAGATGGCCATGGTGACCCTCACCTCCTGGTTTGCAGACCTTTGCTATAATTCCCTCCCCTTGAGTGTGGGCTGCACTTAGTGACTCCTCTATATCAGCCATTTCCCAGTTTTGTGAACAGGAATGATATGGTCATGGCTATGCCTTATCCATCATTTGATGCTGGGAGTGGAAGGCAAATAACTTGTCCCTTTAGCTTCATGGGTCTATGGATGGAAAGCAACTATGGTCCAGGAGCTATACTTAAAGAACTATACCCCTGAGGAGGAACCTCAGCCACCCTGACCTGATTTCAATAATGAGATTCTGGACTTTGGGCTGATGCTATAATGCAGCGAAACTTTGGGGGATCTTAGGAATGTATTTTGCATGTGTAGGCAGCCTCTAAGATGCCTCCCACTGATTCCACCTCCTGGGAGCCCAGCTCTTTGGGTCTGGTTGGGACCTAGCTTCTAATGAATACAATACAACATGAATGTTGAGATTTCACTTCTGATATTAGGTTGTTAAAAGACGCTTGTCTCTTGACCCTTTGCTCTCTCACTCTGATGGAGGCCAGCTCCGTGTTGGAAAGTGCCCTGTGGAGAGTCCCACATAGCAAGGGTTGAAGGAGGCTTCCAGCCAACAGCCCACAAGGAACTGAATCCTGCCAGTAACACAAGAGTGGATTTGGAAGCAGATCCTCCCTCATGGAACTTTGCAATGAGTGTAGCTCCTTTCATTGGAGCCCCATGAGAGACCCTGAAGTGGAGGACCTAGTTAAGCCACTCCCAGGTTGGTTCCTGACCCACAAAATTTTGTGAGATAATAAATTTTGTTTTAACTCAAGTTTGGGGCATACTTAGTCATGCAGCAATAGATTTCTAATAAGCGCAGAAGGAAAATTTTATTTGTAACTACTTACTGAATACTTGGTCATACAAGTGGACAAAAGCATTCTTGATGCCATGCTTTTGTGTTTTCATTGTCACCCCCAAATGTAAAAGAACTATTTTTCATCACATGTGTTTATAATGGGGCTTTTTCACAGTCACTGAAGAAAGTATGTCATATATGAATATGGGAATTGTCCTGGTTCTCCTTGGCTCTGTACTGCATTTCTAAGTTTCTCCAAGGAGGGGTGACATGGTGAACTTCTCCAGTTGACTTTACAGACTAGGGATCTCCACTTTTCATGATAGCCATTTTTACCTCTGTCATTTTTAGCTTTGGCATAGAATTGAACTACATTCCTTGATGAAACATCAGTGTTGTCATTCTGAAGATGTCATTTATTGAAATATTTTTATGAATTAATTTGTTTCCTGAAGTTATAATAATCCTTAATAGAAAATACTGGAAATGGGGATGGGGGGGGGGAAACAACACCTTCCTTAATAGTTCAAGAAAAACATTCAAACTCGGATAGTAAAACATGAGATGAAAATTCTTTTTGAAAATAATTTCAAAGAAGTTCATTTTGGTAGCAATAAATGACAAGAAAAAATAGCAACTAACTTAAGCCTCAGGCACTGTTTTGTGACTTCAAGTAAGATTGAGGTCTGAATATTGCATTATAAGGTACCTCAGGAGATGGAGCAGGAAACCCTGATATGGCTATTAAAAAGGGATAGGAAGAGTATGCAGGAGAGAATGAAGTCAGTGACAGCTGTTCAATACTTTTGTAGGACTCGTAGGACATGTAGCATGAAAGATTATTGAGCCGGAGGAGTCCAACAGGATTATCATCTAATTAGTCAAAAGAGGGTAGGATTTTGTCAGCAAGATAAAAAGTGGAGAACAAAAGCAAATTAAAAGAACTTTGTAAGTCAAAACACTTATTTGGGCTTATCAATATCCCACTCCTTAATTCTTTCATTTGTACTATACTAGAGAATCTTTGTTTGTTAGACATTTTACATCAACAATTAGACTAAAGCATTTTACTGAAAAGTAGAGTATTTTACAGAAGATACTTAAATTATATATTATTAGTATCTTTTATCATAAATATCTTTGAACTTATTTAATTTGTATCATCAAAGCTGGTATTCACATGATAGAAGAGAAATTTTAAGCACCCCTATACCAGCCATCACACTCTGTATTTTTATGTTGTTGAACAGTTCTTTGGATAACTTTAAAATAAAATAATATTGTTTACAGTCACATCAATTATACAGGTTATTATTTAAGAGTATAGTGTACAAAAATCACTCTCATAATCAATGCAGACCCTGTCTAAACATTCAATTAGTTAGGTTATACTTTTGTGATAATCCTTGGGGAATAGTCAGACTAAACATCTTTAACAGGGTCCTATTTCAGCTGTCTAAATAAATCTATCTCTTAATCTGAAGGAAAAGTCAATATTGAATATCTGATATCTTTATACTTTTTTTCATGTTAAGTGGTCCCCTTTAGTAACTTTGGTATCTCATAATCCTTGGAAATTTTTGCCACTCACCTACAAAATTTGAATTTAGATGCTTCTAAACCTAATGTTGGCCTATATTTTTGGATCACAAGTAAATTTATATGCTTCTTCATTAGAATATAGTAATACTCATAAAAAAGAATGCAGTCTCTGAAAACTATTCCTATGTGTAAATTAAAGCTTTCATTGGAGAAATGATTAGACTTGGCGCACTAAACACCTTGGAATACTAATACCAGTAATAAATTGTGAATTTAGAGGGAAATAAAACAGCTTGACAATCTCCTGTTAAAATTCACATTGAGGAAATATTTATAACAAACATCCCATTTTGGCCCTATTGTTTTAATTTGGAGTATTATGGTTTCATTTTGGGAAGTTTTAATTGAGCTTTTTTTGTTTGCCAGACAATAGTTAATAGCATTGGAGGAAAGGAAAAAAAACTATTTGTATGAACATCAAGAAGCTGATCATTTTATGATGACATTTTAAAAAGTCATCATTTTTAAATGTTTTAAAAATATTTTAAAATATTAAATTTGTTAAAATATTTTAAAGATATTTTTCTGTTTTAAAAAGTTAATTTTATAAAATTAATATCAACATTATGTTGTAATAGAAAATTGGGGAACTATGAATCCTATACACATACAAAAGGAAAATAAAGTCAAGTATAGCCCTACTATCCAGAGATAAACACCGTTTATATTTTATATCCATTTTTTCTGTCAACTTTCTATATATACTTTTCCAAAAATATGATCATACAGTATGCTCTATTCTGTTTTATAATCTGTTCCTTTTACTTAACATGTCATAAACATCATAAATATGTACAATTAGTGCACATTGTACTACTATACCATTTTAATGCCTGAAGAAATTTTGGTTGTAGAGATTATGCCATAATTTAGTTAATGAGCTTGGTATTAGTAAACCTTCAGGCTTGTTTCAATTTTTGTATGAGCAACAATGCAATGAAGATGTATATAATCCTTTTCTCATACATCCCTGATTATTTCCTCAGGATAAATAAATAGAATTAGGATTTCTGGGTACAAGTGTACTGAAAATGGAAAGACTATATATATATATATATATATATATATATATAGTATACACTCATTGATAATTTTTTAAATGTAAATTTAAAAAAAAGGAGAGTCCATTTTCAGTCATTAAATTAGCAAAGATAATAATAACCAGTATTGGGAAAGGTTTAGGCAAATAAGCACTTTCACACTGTGTTTAGAGTATATTGATGCAACATTTGGAAAGCCATTACAGAGTATATATTGTCTTTCTGTTTTTGGCATACTTTAGTCAAATACTTCTTAAATGATTTTCACATTTCTATCAGTAAGTTTATCTTTCTCATACACATTTATATTTTTATATTTATTTTCTCATATGCAGCATTCCAGATACGAACATATCAAGTAAAATTTTAAAGCAAATGCATAGCCTCTCTTCATGGTCTCAATTTTCCAACCAGCTGCACATCCCCAAGCTAAACAGGATGCTTTCTTAATGGCACAGTTTTCTACCTTTCTATTGATTTGTCACTCACACGCAGCAGCAAAACACCTGTGTCATATGATGAATTCAAAATAGTAAACAAACTATTGCCCTTGAATTTTAATTATCTTCTAACCTAACTCTTTAAGCATCAATGGGATGGCGAATTCGTTTCCAAGGGCTGCCATAACAAATTGCCATAAACATGGTGACTTAAAACAACAGAAATGTATTCTCTCCTAGTTCTGGAGGTTAGAAGTCTGAAATCAAGGTGTCCACAGGGCCATGATTCCCTCAAAGGCTCTAAGGAACAATTGTTCCTTGTCTTTTCTCTTCCACTGATTTCTTTTCCTATTCTTAAACCAATACCACACCTATTGATTATAATGGCATAATAAAATTTTTAGTATCTGGTAAAGGAATTCCCTACTTCACTGTTTTTCTTTTTAATACATCTCTTGGCTATTTTTAAGTTTTATTCTTGAATATGAACATATAGGTCATTTCATGCAACTATAAAATGAATTATAATTAGAATTATAATTATCGTTTAGGTCTATATGTTAATTTGTAGAAAAATTAACATTTTAGGGTTGTTACATGTTTCCACTTAAGAATATGGTAGTCATTTCATTTATTCAGATCTTATTGCATGAACTTTATTAAGATTTTAAAGTTATTCATTATAGATTTTTAAACTTTTTATATTAATTTTAAGTATTTCATTGTTTTGTTGCTATTTTGAATAGAATGATTTTCTATTACTAAACGTCCATTAATATATTTCTATATTTTTGAAAGACCGTAAGTTCTATTGGCTGCTAATAGAGATAATAAATCATAGATACTTTTAATATCAATGAGGTAATTGTTTTTCACATTTAACTTTTCTAAGATTGGAATGTGTCTTAAAATCAAAGTGTACATTATTTGGTTTTTCTTTTCCCCCAAAAAAAAATTGTATTGAAAGTTGGTGGTGTGTTTTATAGAATTCTACAGATTTGAGGAAATAAGTGTACCCAGGCAATTTATATAGATGAAAGGAGGTTTGAGAATATATCTGAGAATTCTGGTGTTTTGAAGAGAGAGAGACCACGGTTTAAATACTTGAGTAAACTCTAACTTCTGTGCGCTTCTTAACCTCATGTGGTTGTTTTTAAGAGTAAATGAAATGAATTAAAAGCTCTTACTACATAAAGAGCCTGGCACATAATCAACACTCAATAAATGGGAGCTGTGCAAAATCTTTCAGTAAATTCCAAGAGGCTGACAATCCCACATTATTTTAGAAATTTAAAAAAAATTAATAATGTTTTAAAAATTTAACTGAGATAAGGCAAAACTACAAATTTATAAGTTAGGTGGAGTGGTTACAAGGATACTCAATCATTTACTTAAATTTGAAGTCCTCATAGCCTTAGTAACTTTACTGGGGATAATTTTATAATTCTCTTAGGTTGTGTTAGGGGTGAGATTTAATAAATGGGCATATTTGTTGAATCTCCTTGACAGCCTTGGTCCACTAGGAATATAGATTGATATGAACTTTTTATCAGTGCACCAGATATATGTATGAGTATTGAGTAGGTGATTTCATTACAAAGGAATTTAATATTCCCTGGATTTAAGAAAAATTGATTGAATTTTTGTCAATAAATAATTAAAATGTGTTCCCAGTGGTGCTTAAAATATTATTAAAACCATTATTTTGCATGTTTTTACTCTTATTTATATTTTTGGCTATGAGAAATGAATAAATATGTGAGATAAGTTGGAATCTATTTTACAATCATACAGCAACTTAGATATTCTTGGGTTACTTGTCAAAATTAAAGAACTTTTTAAAACTAAAACAGAAATTCCTATCAATTTCTCAAGAGAAATTATCAACCATTCTTATTTATTTTACTTATGAATTTACTATGCATGAACATTTATTAAATTAGGCTACTTTTACTTGATAAAGTATAATGGAAAATTTTATCTTAATATTCATAGCATATGAAACCAAGGTCTTTAAAACACAGATGAATTCAAGTTCTTGTTTAAATACTCTTTTTTGCTCTTTATTGAGCTTTATAAGAAATATCTTTGTCATTTTATACTATAATTAATTCCCTCATAGATGAATCTCATACTTGAATCCTTTCTGGTTTCATTTTCATTGTAATGAATTCATTGATGTCGATATTAGGTCTCTGCTTTGGAAACAGTTTCAAAAATATGAAATTAGATATGGGGCACTTGCAGTTCGTTTTTGGACCCATGATTCTTACTTTCATAGAACCAGATTAAGTTTCTCTTCATTCATTCAGTGAAGACCTATTGATTGCCTACGCTATGAAGTCATTGTGCGTTTATTTGTTCTGCCCAGATTCCTTCTTCCATTCATTTATTCAACATCTAGCCTGGCATCTCCCCCCCCAAAAGCTTGCCTCTTCTTCTCTCACCGTGTGATCTCTCCACACTCCAGGTCCCCTTCCCCTTCCACCATGAGTGGGACCAGCCTGAGCCCCTCACCAGAAGAAGATGCTGGGGCCATGCAGATCCATGAGCCAAATAAACCTCTTTTCTTGATAAATTACCCATCTTCAGGTATTCCTTTATAGCCACACAAATAGACTAAGACAGTGGCCCTGAAACAATGCATTCACTGATTCATTAAATCAGCATATGTTTATCACACTCCTATGTATTGGGCACTGATCTACGTTCTGGAGATTCAGATAAATTTTAGAATCAGATTGACAAATTCCATGAAAATGCTTGAAGATTTTTAATTGAAATTCCATTATTTGTATAATTGATACTTGTATAATATTTAGGCTTTTCATCCTGAAAAAAATGGTATATCTCTCCGCTTACTTGAGTTTTATTTACTTCTTTAATACTTTTATAATTTTTTGTCTATTTCGTTGTGTACCTTGCGTGTTTCTTTTGTGAAATTTATTCCTAGATATTTTATGAGTTTTTTGTTATTACTAATGGAATCGTTTTCTGATTGGATATAACTGACTTATAAAAAGGGTATTGATTTTTGCCTGTTAAATTTTTATTCAAATTCCTTACTGAAGTCTGTTACTAATTCAATAATTTAGTTGAGTCTCTGGGCCTTTGGAGATAAAAACAGCCATATCATTGGCTAATAATGATATTTGTGTTCCCTGCTTTCTTTTTACACCTCATTGCATTAACTAAGACTGCCAATACAATTTGAATAGTAACAGACCTGGATGGAACTTCTTTTATTTTGTGTATGTGATTTTCCAATTCTTACAAATTTATACTCTGCTCTACTGGCTAAGAAACATATCTTTTGGGATATAGTCAGTAATGTCCTCAATTGCTTGAATTTATAAGAAAATGAGTAATATATAAAAAAATTTAATTTATAGGCTTTATCTCACTTTTATAAAATTTTAAAACATTAAATTTTATTATTCAAATAGATTCTCTGAAAACACTATTAATATGACATAGACTTGCCAATTCTAAACAAGAAATATTTTTTGGATTTTCCTGTTTGAAATTTACATCCTAAAATATATCAAGCAAGTTTCAAAACTATCAGGAATAACCAAACCAAATTGGGGTGTGTGTCTGAAAAGCTACAAAAATGCTAGTCTTGCATAGTTAATAATGACCCTGTAGCATGTGCTACAAATAGCATTTTGCTTCCTGTTAATAACAGCTTGCCATCTAAATAGAATAATGTAAAGTTTAATGAGTACTACTCTTAAAATAAATACTACTTTTATTTTCAGTGAAGCAGAAACCACTGCCATTGTCTTGCTTTTATATCTCCAATCACTATGGAAATAAACCTGCCTAAAGGTACATCAAACAGCCATCGTGCAGTTCTAAATTCAAGGTACAGTTAACCAGACTGATCTCTGAAGAGCATATTATTATTAATCTTTAAAACATTTGGTTGGCTTAATATTATTTTACCTGCCCACAAAAATTCATAACTTTTATGAAATTTAATGTCAAAATGATAAAGCTATAATGACTTTGGCATGCCCACTCTGTAGATAAGAACAAGTGATTTGATTCTAAAAAAATACTTTATAAAGAGGAAAAGTTTCATTTTGCTCAGTTATACTCTCCTGTTACCAAGACTTTTAGAAGTCCTATGTAACTCTGAACAACCCCACATCACTTCACACATTTTAAACATATATAAATGATTGAAATATTTAGATGTGTCTTTCATATTATTAATTTTCAGTTTTATTCCTAACTACGAAGAAAAAATTACATAAAAATATTAATCATTATTTTCTTTGAGTAATGAAATTATAGGTGACTATCTTTCAATGTTTCTGTATTTTAAAATTATTTACAGTGAGCATATATTGCCTACACAATGAAAAAAGAAACCTAGTATTTTTCAGAAGTTGGTTAAAGCCAATAGGAAGTATGTTTATTAGACTAAATCTTCCCAAGGGTAGAAATTTTGCAGATATTACTGAACTTGAAACAAATCTTGTGCTCTTTCTTAGCTCTCTGCCCTCCACCTCTCTTCCCTGGCTTTGGGGTGAGACTTGACCACTAGGAATCAAGAGAGAGGAGGGAACTAGCAGAATAATTCCCCTGGTACAATCTTTACCAGGAATTGCCAAAGTGGTTGTGCCATTTTATGCCTTGATCAGCAGTAAGTGTGCATGCCTGTCTCCCACATCTTGACCCACAGTTGGTCTGCTTTGCTGCAGTTATCATACCTGCTGCCTCAATGATAGGGACCTGAGTTCATTCACCTCTCTCTGCACCCCCACCCCACCCAAATGCCCATACACACTCCTTGCCCCTGTACTGTGGAGATTAGGCCCATTATGTGAATGCCTGCAGCAAAGATTCGTTGCATTCATTTCATTGATTCAAAAACCATTTAGCACCTACTGTGTGCTAGATATTGGGGGACAAATGATAAAGGGAAAACAAGACAATGACAGCCCTCAGAAGGCCTCCATGCTGGTGGGACCTGGGGTAGGCTCTTAAATATCTGGTACGTACCCTGTGATAAATGCCTTAGTGAAGGTGTGGGGTACCTGCAGGTTCAAGCTTCCAGAAGAGAGGAAATGAAGTTGTAATCAAATCTGTCTGGGGAAAAAGGAGACAGTCTAGGCAGGATCACCCAGGAAAGGCCATCTGAGCTGGGCCTTAGAGGTGAACAGACAATTGCCTTGCCAAGTTTAGACAAAGCGTGCAGAGGGAAGGGCTTCTCGTGGTACATTCATCACATAGGGTGCATATTGCTCAGTACCCGGGAGTTCCAAACTAACACGATAGCTGCACAGAGTTCAAGAGTGGGGATTGTAAAAGGAAGAAAATGGAAACGTATATGAAAAAATGACAGAGGAAAAGATAAATAGGGAAAAGGCCCAGGAACGAGAAAGAGAGAGAAGCATTTATTTTTATTATTAATACTTTCTCTGGTCATAAAATCCAAAGATGTAATCCATAGTTGCAACCCTCCTTGTATCTTGTTTAAAAGGCCTCTAAGTAGTAAATAAATCAAGTAGATAAGCTAGGTTCGTAGTCACAGCTGGCTGCACCTGGTCTGAAGCAATGGTTTGCAGACTTTCACTGGCATAAGAATCAGCTGGAGAATTTGTTACAGGGTCCCACGTGAACAGAATTTAATTTTATTTTGCATCTATTGATAGGAGTGTCTGAGTGTGAAAGGAGATTTTAGAAGAGGTATACTTTGATAACATCCGAACTCTGAAATATCATCAGCAATAAGTTTTCATTTCATCAAAAGATTTGCCTCAGCCTTTCTATAAATAGCTGCTTTCACTTGAGCAGTTATGATAAATAACCCAAATTTGATTAACTCTATCATTTTTAAGAACATACACACCTATTAGATAGAATACCTGTAATTACATTCTGAGCCGGAATCTTCCAGAAGATTGGATAGTATTTCTGTTGTGTTTTGTTTTATGCTTTATGAAATTATAACATGCATGGAGAAAAGTACACATAAATGTACTGCTAGATGCATGTCCATAAGCTGAACACACATATGTTACCAGCACCCAGTTGAAGAAACAGGATACTCTTTCTCTGTGTCTCCCTCCAGTTGCCAACCCCTGCCAAGAGAAACTGCTATCCCGACTTCTAACACCTGAGTTAACTATGCTTGTTTCTTGTGCTTTATATAAATGGACTCACACAGTCAGTAAGAATTCTTTGCATGTGGTTTCTTTCATTCACCATTATTTTTGTGAGATTCATTTATGTCGTTCTATGTCATTGTAGATGTTTCATTCTCATGACTGTTTCATATTGTGTTGTCTAAATAGACCACAATTTATTCATCTCTCCATATTCCTGTTGATGGACATTTGGGTTGTTTTCAGTTTGGGGCTATTGTGAATAGTGTTTCTAACAACATCCTCATACATATCCTTTGGTTGACATATATACATGTTTCTATTGAGTATATAACTACAAGTGGATTTGCTAGAACATGACTATATGCTTATAGTCACCCTAAGCAGATGTGGCCAAAGAGTTACTCAAACTACCGGTGTGTGAGAGCTCCAGTTGCTTTGAATCCTACCCATCCTTTGAAGTTTTCTGTCTTCTTTAACTTCAGCCATTCTGGTGGATTTTAATTTGTGTATGGTTTAAATTTGCATTCCACTCATGACATTGAGCACATTTTCAAGTGTTTATTGGCCATTTAGATAATGTCTTTGAATTTATCTTTTGCAAGATATGGTTTGTTCAAATCTTTTGCCAGTTTCTATCAGATTGTCCTGTTTTATTTTCTTGTTGATTTGTAGGAATTCTTTATACATTCTGTATAAAAATCTTTTGTTGGATATGTGTATTGCAAATATTCGTTCTTTCTGTGGGTTGCATTTTAACTCCCTTTATGGTGTCTTTTGATGAATGGAAATTTGTAATTGTAATATAGTCCAATTTAATCAATTCTTTTCATTATGGCAAGTGCTTTTGTATTGTTTCTAAAAACATTTTGCCTGTCCAAGGTCATGACAACATTCTGTTAGGTTTTTTTTTTTTTTTTTTACAAAAGCTCTATTATTTTACCTTTCATACTTAGATCTGCATTCATTTGGAATCAATTTTTGTGTAAGATGTGAAGGGGAGAGACATGGCATATTGATAGCTATTTGGCCAAGAACCACTTATTGAAAAGACCATTCTTTCTCCACTGCCCTGCAAAGCCACCTTTGTCACAGATCAGTTAACCATACGTACATGTGATCAGAATTAATGTGGGATATATTTGATGGTGGAGAGGGAGAAGGGAAGGTGTTTATGCTCACATACTTCAAAATGTTTTTAAAATGGAGCAATACAAGTGAATCTACCATTTGATCCAGCAATCCCATTGCTGGGCATCTACCCAAAAGATCCAATGACACTCTACAAAAAAGACACCTGCACGCGAATGTTTATAGCAGCACAACTCATAATTGCAAGGCTGTGGAAACAGGCCAAGTGCCCATCAATCCAAGAATGGATTAATAGAATGTGGTATATGTATACCATGGAGTACTATTCAGCTCTAAGAAACAACGGTGATATAGCACATCTTATATTTTCCTGGTTAGAGCTGGAACCCATACTACTAAGTGAAGTATCCCAAGAATGGAAAAACAAGCACCACATATACTCACCAGCAAACTGGTATTAACTGAGCAGCACCTAAGTGGACACATAGGTACTACAGTAATAGGGTATTGGGCAGGGGGGAGGGGGGCGGGTATATACATACATAATGAGTGAGATGTGTACCATCTGGGGGATGGTCATGCTGGAAACTCAGACTTGTGGAGGGAGGGGGGAAAGGGCATTTATTGAAACCTTAAAATCTGTACCCCCATCATATGCCGAAATAAAAAATATATATACTTCCCAACTGCATCCTCTTACTCATATCTACAATCAGTGCTCATAAACAAGATGATAGATGGATTCAAGAATTTTTATCCATCGCCCAGTGTAAACTCCTCCTTTTCCTGCATTGGATGGAAAAATTGTCGAAACCATCCTACCATAGAAATATCATGTAAACAAGCTCAAGTTAAAAACACCTGGCAACAACAAGCAAAGTTAAGCGAAAGCCGAAAAATACTTCTCATTTATGAGAGAAATGAGGGAAGAAAAATGAAGTGAAGGAAAAAAGAAATGAAGGAAAAAAAGTCCATATTATTTAACAATCAGCATAAATCACTTTGTGGACAATAAAACAAAACTTCTCTTGCCTCCTCCACCTGTCTTCATCATTTCTTAGTTTCTCTTACTTTAAAATCTACCCAGAGGAATATCAAGGACAGGAATCAGCCACCATCAGCACAAGTGAAAAGGACGCCCGGGAGCACTGGAGAGGCATAAGAAGCCCAAACCGCAGGAATGTATTTAGCTTCTTAACTTTGAAAGCCTTGGCTTAGAAATCAAAGAGTTTGGTTTAAATCATCCTCTGCCTCAGAAAGATAGAAGGAAAATCATCTGTGACAGGTAATTGTCCAAAGCAGAACATTTAAGAAAAGATCGACAACATTTTCTGCATGAAAAGTGCTTCCTGATCAGGTTTGAATATTCCAGACCCATTTGCTCCAATTTTAGCCTGTAGTAGAACTGCTGACAATTTTATTCTTTCTTCCTCAAAATGGATAATGAAGATTTATCACCCTGTGAGCTGAGCCTTTTCTTGTTTTCCTTTAACTGCAGTATGACATGTCAAATGAACCAGTTTTTCACTGCTATCTCTTGTAGAAGTATAAACCATGGAAGTTTA
Organism: Mirza zaza; assembly: GCA_008750895.1. NCBI lineage: Eukaryota > Metazoa > Chordata > Mammalia > Primates > Cheirogaleidae > Mirza > Mirza zaza. The sequence goes on along the minus strand of VSMD01027957.1, from coordinate 9,459 downwards.
ATGCCTAAGAAAGGAATAACCAAGAAACTTGACTGGATAGGACCTTCCTTTAACAGATCAGCCCCATCCATTAACAAATGGGAGACCAGAGGCCAAAAAGATGGCAGGGTTTGCACAGGCTCCTGCAGGGATAATGAGGAAGCGGGGGGTGCAGTCCAGGCTCACAATTCTCCAGCACATTCACTTTATCGGGTGCACTCAACCAGTTTGTATTTCCAAGGCTGGCCTCAGGCAGCAGAATTTCAGTCATGGGAGATCCCTGTGTTTCTGTTACCTGTTGCCGTGAAACTGACTGCCCTATACTTGGTGGTATAAATCAGCAACCACCGTTCGTATTGTTATGTCTCTCATGGTTTTGGAGATTCACCGGGCTCAGGTGGGTAGTGCTCAGTCAGGATTCGCTCTTGCGGTTGCAGTCAGACGGCGGCTGGGGCCAGAGTCCTCTTGATGTCTTCCTCACTCAGGTGTCTAAGAATTGATGCTACTGGACTCTGCAACCTCAGCAGGACCTGTCAGCCGGAACACCTATTAAATACAGGTGGCTTTTCCGCCTGGCTGGGGGCTTCATCACGGCACGGGGTCTGGGTGTCAAGAGCAAGTGTCCCAAGAGAAACCTGGCAGAATTTGTATCACCCTTTATGGCCCAACATCAGGGGTCACTGAGCATCACTGGCAGTATGGTCGAAGCACATGCCCAGATTTAAGCAGAAGGAACATAGACCTTATGTTGTTACTGAAAACTCAGCACTTGTCCTTGAGGCCACATCAGAAGAATGAGAACAAGTGGTTTGGGGAGGAGGAAAGAATATTTTTTTATTACTTTGCCAGCAAAGGAGGAAAAATGGCAGACCATCTCATCTCAAAATCCAAATTTCCTGAACATAGGCAGAAATACAGAGCTTTTAAAGGGAGGGCCCCTCAGTTCTAGGCTGTTGTAGTTAACTATTCTAATCACCCCATCTTTGCCAAAAACAAAGCCTGTAAACTCTGCCAGCTGCCCACCATTGGGGGCTGGTGCTGCCCGGGATAAGAACTAAGGGGCTTCTTCCTGCTCCTCCCAACCACTGGCCTGAGGCAAGGATGTACGTTTCAGTCCTCAGAAAGGTGGGGGAAGTTTCAAAGAGACAGAAAATGTTTTTGCATTTTTTTGTTTGTTTTTTGCAGACCATTCCCTGTTACAATGTCTGCATGGGAAGAGTATAAGAAGAGCATGTGGGATGGAAGATAGTATTGTGGCCTTTGTGGAAGATGCAATCTGCCAACACTATGGTATCATGAAGAACATATCTGGGCTTTGTCCCCAGTTTCTCATACTGGAGCTTTTTAAAAAACCCTTGGAATTTCCCGTGATAGGAGTGTCTTTGTTATACTAAAGGTGACTCATGGTAGGATCTTAGTGTCAGGGTGGAAGCTGGCTGCCAGAAAGACCAACCATGTGATTAGAAGGTTGGAACTTTGGGCAGCTTTGCCTCTGTGAAAAGGTGAGGGACTGAAGATTGAGTTCAATCACATACCAATGATTCAGTCGATTGTGACCAAGTAATGAAGACCCAATAAAAACTATGGACACTGAGATCCAGTGGCACTTTCCAGTTGGTGTACACATCAGTGCTCTGGGAGGGTGATGTATCCGGATTCCACAAGGGAAGAGCTTAGAAGCTCTGTGTCTCCTCCTCCTCCAGACCTTGCCCTCTGCATTTCTTCATTTGGCTACTTCTGATCATATTCCTTATAATAAAACTGTGATCATAAGTACAGCAGTTTCCTGAGTTCTGGAAATCATTCTAGCAAATTATCCAACCTGAGGGGGTCATGGGAACCCCTGAATTTATAACCAGCCATTCGGAAGTGCAGGTACCCTGGGTCCCCTGCTTGCAGCTGATGTACAAAGTGGGGGAAATTTTGTGGAGGAATAGCCCCTAACCTATGGGTTCTGCATTAACTCTGGTTAATTAGTGTTAGAACTGAATTGCAGGACACCCAGTTGGTGCCACAGGATTGGTGTCAGAACACTCAGGCTCTGGGATATTGGTTCTTCTTCAGTTACCAAGTCTTCTTTTTGTATTCTTATTATTCTCACTTGTCTTAAAGGAGAATTTTATGCATGTGGTGCCCACTCCAGAATCTAGAGACAGCTTACAGGTATTACAAAAAGCTCAGAGAGCATTGTATTTTCATCTCCAAAGCCCTTTCTTTTCCATTTTCTCCCTATACCAAAGATACCGAGTGAACATTTGTCATTTCCACTCCAGAGGATTTCCTATCCTGTCTTAAGTTTTAAGGATCATGAAGGCTTGGGCAGCACTGATTTCTGACAGGTCAGAGTGTTCTGCTCTGATAGAGATAATTACAGCAGCATCTCCAGGACTCAGTCCTTCAATCTTTTTTTCTTTTCTACCTCTCTTTTCTCCTTAGTTGGTTTTATCCTGTATCATGGATTTAAGTACCAGCTGTCTACTCCCAGCTGGATGTCTTCTCTGAACTCTAGATTTTTATACTCAATTCACTTGCCCAGTCACATCTCCTCTTACATGTTTACTCTTAATCTCAGACTTAACATGTACAAAACTAAGCTCATGCAGGTTTCCCCAAATCCTGTACCTCGCACAGTTTTCCCAGTCTCAGTTAGTGGTACCTTTATCCTTCTAGTTGCCCAGGTGTCATTCTTAATTCTCCTACTTTCATATCCCATGCATTATCCATCCCAAATTCTAAAATATTCCAAATTCCAACTATTTCTCTCTATCTTCACTGCCACCGTGGGGTCCATGCCACCATTATTTGTGGACTAAACTATTGCAAGTCCTCCTAATTGGTCTTCTTGCATCCACCTCTATCTCATCTCACTGTTTGTTCGCAACACAGAGGGCAAAGAGATTCTATTAAAAATAATTAAGAAAAAATAAATATGTTAGATCATGTCACTTCTCAGTGTAAACCCTCCAGTGGTACCCATTCCCCTTCAGAGTAAAAGACAAAGTTCTTAATAAAACCAACACAACTGTGAGACCCAGCTCCATTACCACTCTAATTCCATTTCCCGAGTCACCCTGTTACTACAGTACAATCACAGTCGTCGCCTTCCTGTTCCTCCAACAAACCACACACACTCCCACCTGAAGGCTATTGTACTCGCTGTTCTCTTTGCTTGGAATTTCACACCTCTTAGTAACCATATGGCTCACCCCTTGCTTAATTCAGATCGCTACTCAATATTCTGCTTTTCAGTAAGACTGCCACTGGTCACCTTATTTAAAACTTGAAACTTCTTCCTCTCTAGATATTTATTTTTCTCTTTCCTGCTGAGTTTTTCTCCTTAGCTTGTATAACTCTCTAACATACAATATATTTTATTTATTCAATACCCAATTTGGAGCCAAATCAAATAATTTAAGCAATTTAGAAGTTTGAGAAAGAGAGAGATTTATAATAGCCAGGAAAGACTTCATGGAACAGGAGGTTTTGAGTTGACTTTTGAGGAAATCGGGGTGGGGGGATGTTGAATAGTCAATGAGAAGTGTAGGAGTGAAAACTGGTCATGGCAGACACTCCTATAACAAAATGAAAGCAAGAGAAAAGCATAACAAATTTATTCAATCTCAGTTTTACATGACATGGAGCCTTTAGATATGAAGAGGCAAAGACCACGGGAAAACTGTGTCTTTTTATGGTAAGTGTAATGAAAGAGGTGGATTGCCAGGCACAGTGGTGCACATCTGTAATCCTAGCACTTTGGGAGGCCAAGGTGGGAGAATCAATTGAGAGCAGGAGTTCAAGATCAGCCTGAACAACATAACAAGACCCCATCTCTACCAAAAAATTTAAAAATTAGCTGGGCATGGTTTCACACACCTCTAGTCCCAGGTACTCAGGAGACTGAGGCAAAAGGATCACTTGAGCCCAGGAGTTTGAGATTGCATGGGGCTATAATGACACCACTATAATGACACTAGGCCTGGCAACAGAGGGAGACCCTGTGTCAAAAAAAAAAACAAAACAAAACAAAAAAAAAACAGGATAGTTATGGAAAAACATGATTGGACAAAAAGAGTATTGTCTAATGATAATAACCTGAAGTACAGTCCAGCAAAGTCTGCTTGTTCAGATTCTTCTTGTTTCTCTATGTAGCATTTCTTTTCTCTAGGATAGTGCAGGACACCTGCCACATGAGGTTCTTATGACCCATTTCCAGGAAAGGTAGGTCAGAGAGTTGCTTTTTAGGTTTTATGGCTTGCTTTGGGGGAGAACAAAGGGCTAGAAACAGGATGGCAAGGAGAATTCAGAGGAATCATCTTGCTTCTGAGGACCTCCTATCTCCTTCAGCTCAAAAATACTTGTCATGCCAAAGGATCACAATGCTTTGGGGTATTGTGTTCTAAGCCCTGATAGGAGAAAGGAGAGTATTCCACAAGAACAAAGATGTAAGCTATTTTCTAGATATTTGTTGATGCAAAAAGTCTAATCTCAGGAAGCAGGGCATTGCAGTATTTTTTTATTTTATGGCACTTCCTTGAATGCAAGAACTTTTTACTGTGTTCTCAAAGTTTATATGTATCTGGCATAGAATAGAAATTCAATAAATGTTGGGTGGATTATAGATTGAATAAATGGGTGGATGGAGGAATGGATGGATGGATTGATAGTTGGACGGATGGATCAATGGACTAATGAATCAAAGAATGGATAAGCAGGCAGATGATACAAACTCATGAGTCCAGATGCTTCTTATTTAAATGACACTGGACTCTGATGTATAATAATCATAAAGATGATTCTTCACCCAGTGGATTAAAAGACTGAGATATTGTACCCCATAATACGCTAAAATAAAAAAAAAGTTAAAAAATAAATAAAATAAAATAAAAAAATAAAAGACTGAGATAATTTTGTCCTACACATGAAAGAACCTCTTTAAAAAGACTATAATACATTTTCTTCCTTTAAGCTACCACTATAGGAGCAGTCACTGGAAAACTTTCTACCTCAGAAGCTAAAGTTCCCTGTTGTGCAGTTCAAAACTAGATTGGGAAACAAGAGCTGAGTATTAATTTCTTGATCTGATCTTTATGTGTATTTAGTAGGGAAATGATAATTATCTTCATTATATAAATGAGGCAAGTCAAAATATCATATTTTATCAATTCTAAGACATTCATTTTCCCCTCACATTTTAATATCTCTGAAATGAAGATGTGTCTTCACACATCACTGGTGTTTTAGTATTGGGTCACAGTTTAACTGGCAATATTTTTTCTCTCCTGGTGGCATTTTTTTTAACTGTGTATTTTATAAGCATCAGTGTCCTAGAGCTATGAAACAAGATAAATGATTGTCTCAAAATCCCAAACCAGGTCCCTGGTTGAACTGGGACTGGGATAAAGGTTTCCTCAGTTTTAAACTAGTGTTTTAATGAGTAGGTGACATCTTCACTAACAGTGGAGCCCTTCCGAAATTGCTTTTATACCATACCTTGTAAATTTAAAGGAACTATTATTCTGCTCTATGTGTCTCCCATTTGAGGTTAGAAGGGAAGAAATGTTGAGTTTCAGAGGCACTATCTTTTATATATATGTATCTAAAATACATACATAATAGATATGCAAAATATACTATATATATACATATATATATATATATAAAATTTTTTTAAACAAGGATTAGTGCTCTTGTGCTTTTTTTTTAAAACAAGGGTTAGTTGCCCAGGCTGGAGTGTAGTGGCATGATCACAGCTCACTGCAGCTTCGAAGTCCTAGCCTCAGAGGATCCTCCCCTACTCAGCCTCCTGAGTAGCTGAGACTACATGTCAGAGACAGCATCTTCTGACAAGTTTCCTGCAGCTGGGCCCTCACCTAATGTGGCCAGATATAGCAAATAATAGTATAGAAATATTCCACATATCCCATGTGTTGGGGCTCAGAAAATGATACCCCAAAATTTGGCTCTTTCACATGCTGAACTAAAATAAGCAGCCTCAAGTTCTCTCTGACCTCATCCCCCTCCGTTCTCTCAACTCTTTGTCTCTTACAAAGCACAAGATCAGGCTGTTCCCTGAAGTTCCCTTATCCACCTCAAACCTGGACCTACCAAAGAATAACACATTGTCTTTGATCCCTTCCCTGAAATTGCATTAACCAGAAAAGATTAAAACTCATATCTCAGAGGAAGACACTGAACATTAAACACCATGCCTAGAGCCCAAACTTTGTTCAAAACCTTTGTTTGTTCTCTGGTTCCATTCAATTTCTAAAGAGAATTATTCATAAGATAATGTGTGCCATCCCATTCATTCCCCCTAAAAATTATTTACTCCTATAGCTCATGTCTTCTTCCCCTATGAGGAAGGCATATAAGCACCTGGACCTCATTGGGTTATTAGGGCAATCATCCTCCTGCACTTCTCCTGTGCTTGTGCTTGTTAAATCAATCTGTATGGGCTGGACACAGTGGCTCACACCTGTAATCCTACACTCTGGGAGGCTGAGGTGGGAGGATAGCTTGAGGTCAGGAGTTTGAGATCAGCCTGAACCAGCTGAGACCCCATCTCTACTAAAAATAGAAAAATTAGCCAGTCATCATGGCACGTGCCTATAGTCCTAGCTACTTGGAAGGCTGAGGCAGGAGGATCTCTTGAGCCCAGGAGTTTGAGGTTACAGTGAGCTATGATGATGCCACTGCACTCTACCCAGAGTGACAGAGTGAGACGCTGTGTCAAAAAAAAAAAAAAATCTGTATTCCTTTTTCTCCTATTAATCTGCCTATTGTCAGTCCATTTTCAGCAAGTCTTTAGCAGGTGGGGGGAAGCTTTCCCTTGGTCCCTACATGTGGAACATATGCTAAAAAATAATTTATTGTTTATCTGAAATTCAAATTTAACTGTGCACCCTGTATTTAATTTGGAACCCTAACCTCCTCAAATCCTCAGAAGAAAGAAAATCAACAGATTGGTTTGACTTTGCACAAGATTCTCGGAGACCAGAGTGTCAGGCTAGGGAATCTGGGCAGGGAAGTGTGAGCTGCTCCAGTTAACCAGGAATGGAAAAGTATCTTATGGCCAGGACCTTGTGAGCTCCCTGATCCATTTGTTAAAATTCATGTTGGGAGTGTACCAAGCACTCGTTTTGGCTGAATGCCAACTGGCCTAGTGTTAAAATAAATATCGGGCTAAAACCAAATATCACCAACTTAGAATAAACTTCTGGGGTAGGTGGTTGTCTTTAAAAACTCAGCCTGAATGGAATTTAATCACAAAATAAATACAGTTTTTAAAGATTAGTTTGTTTAATGGCATAAATGATAATAACCTAATGATTTGGCAGACATTAAAAATATGTTGTACATATAATCTCTTTTACTCTGCCTTCCATTCTTATGTAAAATTGTATAAACATATGTTGGCTTAAAAAGGATTGATGTTCTTAAAGTTATCCAGCAGTGGCATTCTTTCTTAATATATTTATCTTAGCTGCTGATCTTGCTTGACTTAACTATTTGAAAGTTTTTAATCTTTTATTTTGTACCTAAAATTCACTGTTTGTGCAATCATTAGTCATAGAACTTTAAACTCTTGAAGTAACAAATATATATCTATATCTCAACGTACTGATAGGATTTTTTTTTTTTTTTTGAGAAAGCCTGTTGCCCAGGCTAGAATCCAGAGGTGTCATGATAGCTCACTGCAACCTCAAACTCTTGGGCTCAAGCTATCCTCCTGCCTCAGCCTCCCAAGTAGCTGGGACTATAGGTGCAGACCACCAAACCCAGCTAATTTTTTCTATTTTTAATAAAGACGGTGTCTCGCTTTTGCTCAGGCTGCTCTCAAACTCCTGACCTCAAGCGATCCTCCAGCCTCGGCCTCCCAGAGTGCTAGGATTACAGGCGTGAGCCTCCACTGCGCCCTGCCTGATAGAATTTTAATATATATCTCACAAGGAGATTTTTCACTCCAGGTTATATTGAAACAACCTAAATGCTTACCTCTACTTGAAAACGAATATTCAGATATTAACAATAAATCTGAAATATGTACAACTAGTATATACCGATACAAAATAAAAAGAAAAAAATGCATTTGAAAGAATGACATGCTTGTTTCATTTAATTCTTTTTTTAGCATCAAACTGTGCACCTACACCAGCAGGAGGAACATGGGAGGAACATGAAGGCTCTGAGGCCCACCCCAGACCTACAGGATCAGACCTTGTGAGTGTGGGGCTATGTTTTTGCAAGCCCTGCAGGAGATCGGTGCATGCACCTTGAAGTTTGAAAATCTCTGGCTTTGCAAAAGAAACATTGCATTGGGCAGCTGGTTAGAGAGGCAGGATCTGGGACCCAACCCAGCCTAGGGAATCGGAATCTGAATTTTAACAAGATGCCCAGGTGATCTGTGTGTGTGTACCTGGAAGTCTGAGAGGCACTGTCCTAGAAGACACTAAACGGAACGTTGTGTTTTATCATAACTGTGTCCGCATGGCTGATGCCGGTGAACAACCAGGGACTTTAAGTGAGCCTTGCACCCAGACTGGGCCTAACATAAGACTCTTTCCTGATTGATGGCATATGGGGTTTACTTCAACCCACCGTGGATGTGGACATAAATCCCTTCCATTCTTCTGCTCTGTTCCCAGTGCTTTCTTTCAATCCTTAATTCGCATAACTGCCACAAAGAACCTCTCACCTCCTGTCTATCCCTTACTGCTGTCTTTTCCTCCAGGAGAGCTACTCACTGAGTTTCTTCATAGCCCAGCAGGTTAATAACTTCACCATTGCTTTTTAAAGATGGTGCTTTCCATCTGGGGGATGGTCATGCTGGAGACTCAGACTTGTGGGGGGAGGGGGAGAAATGGGCATTTATTGAAACCTTAAAATCTGTACCCCCATAATATGCCGAAATATAAAAAAAGAGAACCCTCCCCCCCAAAATAAATAAATAAATAAAGGTGGTGCTTAGAGTTTTCTTTCATTATTATCCTCTGCTTGGGGGAAAATGTGAAGATGACACAGTCTCAGAACAGTTTATAAAGCTGTGGCTCTCACAATTTATGGAACTCATTTGATGTGTTGTCTTGTTCTTCGTTTATCAAGTCTCAGGACAGTTTACAAAATTTTATTGTGTCTGGATGAGCAGATATTCGGTGGGGACAAGTGATAACGTCAAAAGGTGTCTGCTGGGGTGGCAGTTAGGGGGCCATACCCGCTGGGCCCTCCAGCAATTATCGGGAACGACCAGCTTTCTTCACCTCAGGTGACCCCTGTATCTGCTTTTCTTCTGATTTTTGTCTTCAAAAAAAGAGAGAAGAATTCAGCATATTCATAGTTTTCCAGTAGAATCTAAAACAGTTCAACCTAATGGGGAACGATTTGCCAATAAATCAAAATTCTTAGAAACTTACATGCAGTTTGACCCTGCAATTCCATTGCCAAGAAATTATCCTCAGATAGTAATTGGGGAAAGGGCTTCAG
>VSMD01027955.1:0-82892 GCA_008750895.1 Mirza zaza | reverse complement strand
ATAGATGGATAAATGGATGGATAGATGGATGGATGGATAGATAGATGGATGGAGGGATAAATGGATGGATAGATGGATGGATGGATAGATAGATGGATGGAGGGATAGATAGATGGATGGATGGATGGATGGATAGATAAATGGATGGATCGATGAATGTATGTATGTATGTATGGATGGATGGATAAATGGATGGATAGATGGATGGATGGATAGATAGATGGATAGAGGGATGGATAGATGGATGGATAAATGGATGGATAGATGGATAGATGGATAGATAGATGGATAGAGGGATGGATAGATGGATGGATGGATGGATGGATAGATAGTAGAGTCAGGTCTCTCCTCCTCTGGTCACCAGGCCACCTTGCTTAGATATTGACAGACGGATGGATGGATAGATAGATGGATAGACAGATAGATACATACTTCAGTGTGATAATGTGTCTATATGTGCTTCTACCTCTGTCTCCATCTAGATCTAGATCCATCCACCCACCCACCCTCCATACATGATAGCAGCCCACTGTGCCTGTGTGTATTGAAATATCTGTGTCTGTTTCTCTCTGTATCTAGATCTAGATCTTTATCCACCTCTCCCTCCACCCACCACCTGTCTGTGTCTTCCCGACACGGACTGTGGGTGTGTCTCCCTCATAGGAATAAAGAATAACAAACGTATTCTGTTCACCGTAATTTATTCTGCCTGCTAGTGACACAGTGTTCCTTGTCCGGGAAGAAAAAGAGTTTGAGGAAAGAAAAAGAAAACAATTTTGTTCTCACTGTATCAGACTATCCTGTGCTTTGCATGTGTCTTTTCCTTAATTCTCACAAAACTACGATCAGCGCTCACCCATTTATTTTTCTCTTAATTCTGTAGTTGCCAGGGAACCACAAGATGTTATTATACCCGTTTGAAAGATAAGAAGACTGAGACCCAGTTTTCTCTCTGCTGCTCACCCAACTGTACTGTGACCTAAAGTGTTGTCATGGCCACAATACACTTGGCTCCAAAGCTACCAAATCGCACTTTACAAATGGGACTTGGTTGTTAAAGTAACTGTGTAAAGACTAAGGAACAGGGACTGAAGATTCTAGACTTTGAAATCTAGAAGGTGGCTGGGATTAAATGCTGAGGTGCTTGGTGCTAAGAGGGGTGACTTTATTAAAAGCACCCGCCGTTTTCTCCTTCCCCCGTCCCCCCAGCTGCCTGCGGCGGGCTCCTCACCAAGCTCAACGGCACGATCACCACGCCGGGCTGGCCCAAGGAGTACCCGCCCAACAAGAACTGTGTGTGGCAGGTGGTGGCTCCCACCCAGTACCGGATCTCCGTGAAGTTCGAGACTTTTGAATTGGAAGGCAATGAAGTAAGTGGAGAATAAGCACTATTTTTTTTTTTTTTTATCATGTTGTAGAAGTCCCCGAAGGCAGACCGGCAAACTAGGCAAGAAGAAGACAGCAAGGAAAGAATGCAGCGAGACAACATAGACGCTTTGCTCTTCCGATCCCCGCCCTGCCTGTGGTTCTCGTGGGGTCGGATGAGAGCTGAGAGTGTTTCTGGGATATTGGAAATTACCCAGGGGGAGTTTTTACTTGGTGTATTTAATACGTACCACTTTCTTGGTTTATTAAAGAACTGTGGGGTATTCGAGGTCAGCTTCATGACACACAGACTTTTCTAGAAAAAAAAAAACCCAAATCCACTGGCTGAGTCATGACAAACAATATCCATCTGGGATAACCTGGAATATTTTACTTGTGGAAATGGGTATATTTTCATTATGTAAGTAGGTTTTTTTTTAAATTATGCTCATAGTTCACAAAGAAAGATTAATTCTTTTTTAACCTCAATAAAGGATGCATTTAGCGGAAGTTATTTTTCCTTTTCAAAAGGTAGCTTAACTACAGATGTTCTGTCAGGTAGCCACACCTAAACAAGGGAGATCATTTATTTGAAAATTCCCATGTACTAGTCCACACACACACCAAGTTCAAACACAATGCCAAGCCTGAGATGAGAACTTTTAGAAAAATGTCCTTTGTATGATTGGTGGACGCTGGTTTAATTCCAGAGCGAAGGTTACAAACATTTGTTTTGTTTAATCCTCTGTACTTTCTTTTATTTTACTAACTTATTTTGCATCGTTTCTCCAACAACTTTTTTTCTGTGTGTACTTTCAAGTGAACATGATTCAACCCTTCTGTATTTGATAAAATTAACTCAGAATTATTTACCTTTGATGTATATCTGCCTGTGCCCCTTGGGCAGTGATTTTTGGTAATATTTGTGGGTTTTATGCCATAATTTTGCCTTCATGTATCTGACTTTGCTGCTGCTTTTCTATCTACTTTTCTGTCTTTCATTTTAATTACATTTTTTTTATTTCAGCATATTATGGGAGTACAGATTTTAAGGTTTCAATAAATGCCCTTTCCCCCCCCCTCCTTAATTACATTTTTTCCCTTAATTCTACTTGTAGTAGCCCAGGCACTTGTTATTATTTTTTAAATCTCTTACTGGTGGCTTTAAGGTAAAAACAAGTAGCTGACTTTTGTGTTCCCTTAAAGGAAATTAAAGTCTGAAATGCAATGAGCTTATGTACTTCAGAGAACTGTGGCATCTTAGAACTCAATATGTTTGTCGGGACTTTTTGTTGTGGTTAAACATTAAGTTTTATGACAGGAAAGATGGTAATTTATCCTTTTAACATAATTTATCAACGTGAAATATCATCTTCCTTTAATAGTTGCTTCAAATTTAAGGAAACATTGAAATGAAAATAATGATTTCTATAATATTTTTAGAAAAACTTTTATATGAGCCACGTGTTTTGAAAATGCTAATTTCCCTACCAGTTCCGTGATTTGATATGAACTTGGTGTCGTATGACTTCCACTCCCATAGTTTTCTCTCAAGCTATGTGTGTCGTTTTGATCCATTCATCGGTAGATTGTTCTAAGAAGGCTGGAGGTTTGTATTCGGAGGAGGAGGGCGAATGGTTTTACACAGACGGGGCGTTGTGGTCTGGAAGGCTGTAGTAATAGTCTTCGCTCATAGAGAGCTCTTTACAAACTTGGTTAATACAGCCCAGAATTCTTTAATTTATGACGGTGTTACCGTGGGAACAGCTGATGCAGAATCCTGTGTGTTTTCGTGGTTTGGTATCTCGGCTGTTTAAAACAAAATGTGTCCTGAGAAAATGTGACTTACAGGATGATGAGTTCATAAGTTTGGAACTTCATTACTTTGTCTATCACGTTGATGTCCTGAAGAGCAGTGAATCGCAGAAGACGTTAGTTAGCCTTAGACGTGTCCTTTTGTGCTGCCTCGGTGCCCTCTCTAGACCGAAGTGGCAGTCGTCACCAAGCAGATAGAAAGTTACTTCATTCGCCCAGCAGCATTCTGCTTATCTGCCGCCTAATTAATATTGCAAGAACCAGTGATTCGAGTTGACATATTTCAAAGGACAGACCATGCCCCGGGGTTCAATCATATGCATTGTTAAACCCTGCTAGTTACACGTTTACGTAATGAGGTCACTCATGCATGTGCCCTGCTGGAACCTTGTAAGCCCGTGTGACGGAAACATCTGTCCGTGGCCATCGCACTGCATCAGAATGCCTGGCATTCATTTAGCTCGCTCCGTTTCGATGTCGTGAGTACATTGCACGTAAACCGGAATGGGCCGGCCCCGTTTCACTGTTAATTCCTGCCTCCATCCCCGGGATCGAGTCCCACGTACTTTCGAACCTGCACATTCACAGTGTACCTGGCAACTCAGGGAAATTAAGAGGAATCAGTCCTTTTAGTAAGCTTGAAAGGTAAAGGATCTTTTTCATTATATACTAAGTATCTGTCTTTCACTCTGGAAGTTACAACAGGTGCTATTCTGATTGGAGCGTGGTGTTTCTGCGAGACAGAACAGGACTGACCCCAAATTCCACGCTTGTTAGTCACCACAGCGCCATGTACGAGTGTGATTTTGGACACGTCATATAAAAATTTACGAACCTCGGAGTTTTCGCCTCTACGGCAAAAAGGATTATTTCTCTAGGCAGTGATTGTTTCATAGGCCAAACGTACCAGTTTCACGTAATCGTTGTCAGTGCTGAATACCAGAGTACATGACGAGTATTTTCACAGTTCCCACGGACAATTTAAGCTATTTTTTTTTTAAAAAAGAGGCAGCGATTGTTGCTCAAGTTAGCTCAACAAATATTCATCTCAACAATTCTCCTTCTCTCTGTGTGTTTTTGGAAAGGAGGTGTGCTATCAGTACGCGCAAACAAGCACGCATCTGTATCCACGGGTCTCAGATATTCAGAGCAAAAACTCTTCTTCGGTTTGTCTTTCTTCCAAGCCTCTGCTTCAGAGTCGAATCCTTTTCTGGGTTTTTTTTTTTTGTTTTTCTCCTTTGCACGTTACTTCCAGTTTGACTACCCAGAAGTAGAGAGAGACAATAAGTAAGCATGATGCATTTTTCAAAAATAACTGTCAGTCATCGGGCACCGGCAGGCCTGGTGACTGACACCCACGCCCGCTGCAGGTGTGCAAATACGACTACGTGGAGGTGTGGAGCGGGCTGTCCGCCGAGTCCAAGCTGCACGGCAGGTTCTGCGGCGCCGAGGTGCCGGACGTGATCACGTCGCAGCTCAACAACATGAGGATCGAGTTCCGGTCCGACAACACCGTGTCCAAGAAGGGCTTCAAAGCGCATTTCTTCTCAGGTATGGGGCAGTCACGTGTTGCGTGGGCGTGTGTGACAGCTTTTCAGTGCGTGTGGGCTTCAACTGCGTGTCACCTTGGAGGGACAAAGAGTGCGCGGCCATTGACCCTGGGCTTAGCGGTATTCGCTTGGAATTAGAATACTAATATTCTACTATTAGTGAAGGAAATGTCGCCCTCAAACAATTAGATCTGGTATAAAATCTAATCAAACATCACACGGGCTGACACAACGCAAAAGTAAGCACAGTACTATTTTCGTGCAGCGACTTTACTCTCTACAAGTAGATGGCAGTAACAACACCAGACTTCAAAAAAAAAAAATGGCAGATTTCTCAAAATAATTTTTCTCTGTTTTTGGAAAACGGGGCCTCATTCGAGCAACACATATTTTTATTACGGTTTAGTGACGCATGTTTTCTTATTTTATATTTTCATTATTATTAGGCTAATAGTAAAATCATGGCTTGCCTCATCACTATAATAAAAATGATTGCAGTGAGAGACTTGGAAATACGGAAATTATAATTTTACTAAAGATAATATAGCATCAGGTATATTTAATGGCTTGCACTTCTGTGTTCGGAATTTAACATTTAGTTTAACCAACTCGAAGTAAATGTCCCTCTTAAAAAGCCGAAATTTGATAACAGCTCCCCAGATTTTATGAAAATATATGAAAACCTCAGTGAATTTTCCTTATTTTCTCAATCTCAGCATGGAGGGGGAGGAGGGGTTGGATAAATTCATAACTCGAGTTTGTACCCCCGTAATATTCTGAAATTTAAATAAAGAAAATTTTTTAAAAAAAGAGGAACATTATTCTGAAACTTCGAAACTGGATAAAATTGTAATGAAGCGTAGTGTAGCGATATAGTCTGCCTTTGCAACTTGAAGCCACTGAATTCCAATTATGTTTTAATATTAGGTAATTTGGATTGAGTTAATTCAAAGTCCATTTATTCTGGTCCCCATGTGTTTAAAATTAATGAGATTTACAATGTCCAGGGTTTGTTGGGGGTTTTCAGAGTAAAGTGAAGTTAATGGTTCTCGAGCTCCACTGAGTTCCAGCTCGTACAAAAGAGCCTCCAAATGCAGCAGATTTCAGCGCCTTGCCCTTGTTCCCTTCTTTTCTCCCAGATATTTAATTACCTTTTAAAAATTCTTCTCAGGCATTCATTTAAGATTTATATTATTCAAACTGCAATTTTACTATCCTGTTTTAATGAAAGGAAGGCTTTTTTTAAGACTTCCCTATTTTATATATGTCATATATTTTTCAAGGTTTAGGCACCCCAGTAGTTAGGTAGAGTCAAGAGTACTTATCTTAGAATCATCTAAATATGTATTTTAAAAATGAAAATTATGAAGTAAATTAATTCTGCCATAATACTCAAAGTATTCAGGATCCTTTTCACATGACCTTAGTCATCTATTTCATTTTTTAAAATTTCTTTAAAAAATACAGGCTGGGCTGGGTGCGGTGGCTCACGCCTGTAATCCTAGCACTCTGGGAGGCCGAGGCGGGCGGATAGCTTGAGCTCATGAGTTAGAGACCAGCCTGAGCAAGAGTGAGACCCCGTCTCTACTAAAAATAGAAAGAAATTAATTGGCCAACTAATATATATAGAAAAAATGAGCCGGGCATGGTGGTGCACGCCTGTAGTCCCAGCTACTCAGGAGGCTGAGGCAGGAGGATCGCTTGAGCCCAGGAGTTTGAGGTTGCTGTGAGCTAGGCTGACGCCACGGCACTCACTCTAGCCGGGGCAACAGAGTGAGACTCTATCTCCAAAAAAAAAAAAAAAAAATACAGGCTCATAAATGCTGACTAGAAAGTGCAATTAAATTTAGTTACTCAAAATATGTAAAATTCATTTTCTAATATTTTTGGCCAGGCAAAAATTATTTCCAAATCTTAAAGACAGGTTGTGTCTTCGGAGCAGCACTGTCGAAATGTAAGACGTCCGTCTTTCGTTCTTACCACACGGGTGCAGAGAGAGCTGAGCTCTGCCCGTCCTGTGAGCGCCTGTGGTCTTCATCCTCCCTCTCCCTGTGGCTGTGCTTCCTACACCGACCCAGTGCCTAGGTGGTTCTTGAGCTTATAGCAGCTACCGTGCTTCCCCGAAAATAAGACAGGGTCTTATATTTATTTTTCCTCAAGAAGACACCCTAGGGCTTATTTTCAGGGGATGTGTTATTTTTTTTTAAGTACGGTACAACCATCTACATTTATTCAAATAGAGTGAAGCCGTCTTCTTCTAGAACATCATCATCCCTCTCCAGACCCTGAATTCCATCCTGAATGTCTTGCGACTCTGTTTCCTTTAGAACCATTGGCCCCGATCTCTCCTGTGGAGCACTAGAGCTCTCACGGGGCGGATGAGAAGGGCTGCTCGTCTTCCTTCCCGCTCCGAGACGACATGCACGGGTTGTGCAGACGCGCTGCGTAGCCACGCCCGTCACTAGGGCTGATTTTCGGGGTAGGGCTTCTATGGCACACATGCTTAGAAATCCTGCCAGGGCTTATTTTATAGGTAGGTCTTATTTTCGGGGAAACACAGTAATTGGCTGTAAATTGTGTTCACTGATACTATCATCTCCAGACAATCATCTCTGCTTTTAGTATTTATTTATTTTTGGAGGGGGGACAGAGTCTCCCTTTGTTGCCCGGGCTACAGTGCCATGGCATCAGCCTAGCTCACAGCAACCTCAGACTCCTGGGCTCAAGTGATCCTCCTGCCTCAGCCTCCTGGTAGCTGGGACTACAGGCATGCGCCACCATGCCCGGCCAATTCTTTCTCCATGCCCGGACAACTTTTAGTTGTCCAGCTAATTTCTTTCTGTTTTTTTTAGTAGAGGCGGGCTCTCGTTCTTGCTCAGGCTGGTCTCAAAATCCTGAGCTCAAATGATCCGCTTCGGCCTCCCAGAGTGCTAGGATGACAGCTGTGAGCCACCGCGCCCGGCCTGCTTTTAGTATTTATCAGTGCATTTAAATAAATATACAAATCGATTACATGGCAGCATTTCACTTTAAAAATGTCCAGCCTAGATGGTTTGGTGGAGTGTAGATAGTTAACTCCACTGAAGTTCGAGGGTAAATGAAACCCCAGACTTTCGTTTTATGTGGTTATGTTCACTTACATGCATCTATCTGACAGATGAGGCAGCTGAGGAGTTAGATGTTCAGTGACGCGAAGCACTTAACCCTTCGTTTGCCTTGGTGCACAGACACCGGCTTAGCCGTGGGAGCTCATCGCGGCCTTGGCAATGAGGCAGGTTACCTGTGACCTCCAGCGCCCTGGTGACGTGGAAGGCAACAGCAAGTAGCTTTTCACGTCTTTGTTAGGTTATTGTTCCGTAAAGTCGAAGACAATGGTCATTAAGTACAAACTTTCTGGGTTCCCTTTCCGATACATGGAACAGTCTTGGCAGTTTGTCAGATTCGTGTTTAATATACTGCGGATTTGGAAGACCAGTTAAATCCATTTCACATTTCACTTTCCTGGGAGTTTCTGTTAGCGGGAAAGATATCTGCTCAGGAAACGAGAAGGAGAAACATTATATTTGTAATGAATTGCGGTGGTGTTGCCAAGAGATGGCAGGGAGTGAGGGCTTGGGTGGCTGCATGTCCTGATGGTGACAATTTTTACGAAGTCATGATTCCCAAGCGTTGATCCATTTTAGAAGATGTCTGTTCACACTGAAAGCGCCTACATTTCAGAGTTCTGCGGATGCCTTAAGTATCGTCCTGTGGGATCGTGTGTTACAAGCCAGATACTTCACTGTAACTGTATCCCTTGAGAAAGTAAGTATGGGAATCGTAGTCACCTTGGACTTCACAAACAAAGCGGACGGTTATTTTTTAATGTCAAAATTCACCACTGGGAGATCAGATACGGCACATTACGGGGTTTATTATCGCAACCCCTTTCGAAAGAAATTTAGCATAGGAATCAACAGTCACTAAAGTGACCCTTCTGTTTGCCTCCAAGAATGGGACTCTGTCATAAAGCGACATTTCGAAATCTAGAAGAAGGATCTCAATATAATGTGGTAGGGACAGAAATTTGGCACAGCCTAATGTTGGGACAATAGGAAAGTTGTAAATAATTCTCAGCAAATGCCCTCTTTGGGCTCTTCCACACCATACAGATGGGTCAGGGATTCCATGGCGTAAAAAGTTGTCTATGACAAAATATTCGTGGAAATCTAGGCATAAAACTCTCTGTGCCTTGTGCAGACAGCGGAGCTTGTGGGAGGGACACAGCTGGGAGTTGTTCTGCCAAAGTACGAAGAAAGATCCAGCGAAAATGGTGCCTCCTGGTTTTCTCCGATCTTTGTCAAAGAGTTTTCCTCTGATCTAAATAAAGAAATAACTTCAGAAGAAAAACACATGTATCATATTCTACCTGCCTGTTGCCTGAAGTATTTCTAGTTTGCAAACATTGCCTGATAGACTTTGATCTTCTTTGCAAGTGAAGGAATTTTTAAATCCATCTATTTATTCATGAGTTAGTGAATATTTAACATGAGGTAATTTCAATAAAATATTGAATTAAGTTTCTAATTATCTTATTACAGACAATCAAATAAATATGTTAATGTATTATCTGCATTAATCAAGAGATAATGTATGAAGGCAGTCTTAAATGCTTATGTTTATAGCCGGTGTTCTAAACATTTCAGTAGTTTTGGCTTTATGGAAACTTAACAAGGAATATGACAGGTTCAGTTATTGTTTTCCATGTTCTTTTTACAAAAGCATCTAATAATTTTCAATAAATTTAATAATAATTAAAAACATTTGCTACTAAGTAATTTCATATTATTTAGAAAGGAAAGCTATTTAAAAATAAATTCTAGGTTTCACATAGTTAAGTGATATAGCAGTTAGAAAGGTAAAGAAATATATTCGAATCTCAGTGTACAGAGTGAAATAATACATTTGTAGTATTATTTCCTACATAACAATACCTAATACAGTAATCACATAAAAGATTTTGGCTACTCTTGCACATTGTCTCAGATTTTTAAATAAGCATTTTTTTTTTGAGATTTAAGAGTTGGAATTGAAAGGATACCCTAAGAACTTGTTAGCAGAATAATCGACACGAATGATTCCTATCACTTCCGTGTTCATAAAATTAAGAAACTCTCATACGTCAATTCTGATGGAATATCATGAATTAGCCATAAAGATGCCACAGCTTGAAAATTGGAAAGTTACTGGATTTGGTAGAAGAAAATATATAATAAGCTCCTCTACAAAAATCAAAATGTAATGTGCTACACTGATTCCATGGTATATTTAAAAAATGATATAACAAAGTAATATTAAAGCAAATAAAGAAGTTAGGAATATCAGAATAGGACTATTTGAACATTACATGGAATTATGTGTCTATTTCTTCTTTTAGCTACTTGAGACTGTAGGGACGTAGGCATTTTCTAGAAGATATGTCGTCCAACAGTGTAATACTGTTATTTTCTTGGACTGAATGAAATATGTTATTCCATTAAACATAATTATTTACTTTATGTGACAATAAAGCTTAGTTTTTTTTGTTTGTTTTTTTTTTTTTTTGAGACAGAGTTTCACTTTGTTGCCCAGGCTAGAGTGAGTGCCGTGGCGTCAGCCTAGCTCATAGCAACCTCAAACTCCTGGGCTCAAGCAGTCCTGCTGCCTCAGCCTCCCAAGTAGCTGGGACTACAGGCATGTGCCACCATGCCCGGCTAATTTTTTCTATATATATTTTAGTTGGCCAATTAATTTCTTTCTGTTTATAGTAGAGATGGGGTCTCACTCTTGCTCAGGCTGGTCTCGAACTCCTGAGCTCAAACGATCCGCCCACCTCGGCCTCCCAGAGAGCTAGGATTACAGGCTTGAGCCACCACGCCCGGCCTAAAGCTTAGTTTTATATGATATTGCATTTGAACACAAGTTTTCAAGTCTGCCTGGGTATACATGATGCAGTTTACTTATTTTAAGTGGTGATGAAAAGTTAACTGTATTCTACTTAGAGCAAAGTTATTTTTCTTTAAATGGGTTAAACATAAAGGAAATATTAGCAGGACTTTATTATTATTATTATCATCATCATCATCATCATTATTTTGAGATAGGGTCTCACTCTATCACCCGGGCTGGAAGACAGTAGATCATCACAGCTCACAGCAACCTCAACTTCCTGGGCTCAAGCGATCCTCCTGCCTCAGCCTCCCGAGTAGCTGGGACTACCATGAGAAGTAGTGAGCTACCACACTTGGCTAATTTTTTCTATTTTTGCTAGAGACGGGGGTCTCACACTTACTTGCTCAGGCTGGTCTCAAACTCCTGACCTCAAGCGATCCTCCCGCCTCAGCCTCCCGCCTCAGCCTCCCAGGGAGCTAGGATTACACGTGTGAGCCACCACACCCGGCCTAGTAGGACTCTATACGTGTAAAAACAGCAACATCTGGGAACTCGACATGGTTTTAAACGTGTAATTATAGTACCCATTATTTGGGCACAGTGTAACAGACGACTTTAGGCAACAGGAGCTGAGCACACAGGCTTCCCACCGTCTCTCGGCAACCCCGTATTAATGACAAGACTCAATGACGACCTCGGCAACAGTGAGAAGAGAATTTGAAGAATAAATCCCATTTAATAGGACTCTCCCTCAGGGAATACTTTAATGGGAATGTGATCTAACTATTGCTGATGAGCCCAGTGACTTGCTCAGAGGCAGAAATGGAGTAAAACCCGTTTCCTGACTCCCGGTTCGTTGGTCTGCCGCAGATGTGGGAGTCAGATCAAATACTTTGTCCGCTGCAGTCCTTCCAGCTCAAATTCAAGTGCTTTCCGCTGACAGGCTCCTCGTCTGAGCTGCCTTTCACACTGTGTACGGCTGTTTCTTCACGGCTGTTCTTGCACATGGTTTTTCTCATAGAACCGTTGTTGGTTTCTGTAGAGGAAATTCAACCTCATATGACTCTAATGAAACTTGATCGATTGCAAATGGTAACACCACTACAACTTCCTTAGATGATTTTTGAATCCTGCTTCCACGTTTTCATTATTCATGAAATTTAGATCTCTGCGTGTTTATCAAAAGAGCACATTGTCTCTGTCGTATCTGCAGCTCTCAGTAGAGTTTTCTCTGTGCGTTTTGGAAGGCGATTACGTGCTCCCTCGGCTGTTCTGTGTTGAATCTGTGTGTGCTCTGCATGTGGCGTGCACGAGTGTTTGTTTCAGGTCCTGCGTGTTTCCATTCTGTTGCGTGGACCACTGACTTCTCTCTCCTACAGATAAGGAAGCTTTCTGCAGAGAGAAACTTTTTATCTTTGAATCTTGCAAGAACTTGACACAGGTTGCCGCGTCAGTCCCGCCCAGTATGTACGACCCACGGACTGAGGATGTCTGGTAGTGTCATGGGGGTGCTGCGCCCCCCGACGGGAAAACGCCCCCTCCGTTTTCCCTAACGGGGACCTCTCTTTACCTAACACGGGAATGGAAGGCAGATACGTCCATTCCAAAGAAGGGGCTGATCTCTACCTGCAAAAAATAAATGTTTTTATTTCTCCTGCAAAAAAAAAACATTGTTTCCAAAAAAACTAATAATACTACTTCCTCTGTATTTTGTGTCTGGTATATGAAAAAATGCCAGAAAATTTCAGATAAATTATTGACAGAATTATCAGTTATTAAGTTTATTATGCAGACACCATGAGAAATGTTCAATGCTCTCCCTTCTCCCTTCTCCTTCCTTTGGATTTTCATTTCCCAGAACAGAGAGCTGTTGTCTAAGAGGAGAAAGGGAAAGTGAAAACATAAGCCAGTCATGTTAGCTAACAGCTTTTCCCTGGTTAGTGACCTTTCATAAATAAAAAAATCTAGAATATATAATTTGCAGAACTTGTCTTTTATGGTGTTGCTGTTTCTCATCAGCGTAAATAACCCAAAATTGGCATTCACTTTAATTGCAATAGTTTATTAACTCCTGTTAAAGCAAGTAGTTTTAAAACTGCCATACTGTATTCGCTACTCCCTAGAAAACTTAAAATAGTGTTCAAAATATAGTGGATTTTTTTTGGATCTGCATGATATAAAACATCTGATAATTTTAAGTATTCCAATGATTTCCTGAAATTTTCTCTTTTCATATGACTATTGGACACACACAGAGGTACAGTTTTACCTGCTACGTTTTTGGAGGTAACTTTCTTCTGCTGCTCTTAGCTACCATTGTGATCAGTCCAGTTTTGAACTTTAGCTGAAATTTAGATTAACCCATAAATATATTATAGGAGCCTAACTGATGACTTTGATTAAATCAGGCAATATCGGATGTGGGGAGGAAGGCGGGAAACAATGATAAACTGGAAAAGTAAAAAATAACAGACACTTAGACAGTAACGACTCGATAAATAATAATAACTCTTCATCCCTTTCTGCTATCTCTTCTCCTTCCTCTCTTCCCTCCTTCTTCCTCCTCCTCCTCTTTTTTCTTCTTCCAAAAATTCTTTTGAAATCACTGTTTTTCCAGCACAACATAAATATGAATAATTGGCCACATAGGATTGGCTTTACTTTGGATTTTATTCCTCTTTAGTGACCTGACCTTAGGTCAGTTCGTGTTCTATCGAACCTTGAAGCTAATTATACTTGGAGGTATAAGCTAGTGGTTGACATTTCCACTGCAGTGAAGTTCAGACATGAGGAGTATGTTATGTCTTGGGAAATTTTTCATTATGAAATGACCATGCATTTAAACACCCAACAAGCGATGCATGTGCTATTGAATAGTCCGTGTGTCCACGTCTGTATTTTAACGTTTCTGTGTCTCTCACGCGTGGCAGTTCAAACACCCACCAAGACAAGGGTGACTCAGGCGGTTTCTACCTCGGCGGGCAGTTTCTGAGCGTCCCCCTGTTTGCCAGACAGTGACAGAAGTAACCGGTCCCTCTCTTAAGCTGCTCTGCCCGCACTCGCTAGGTTTGCAGACAGCTCTCAGAAACCTGGTCGAGCCGGAGTACACTTAAAGCCTGTGCTATCAGGTCTAATTTTAAGTGCACGAAACCTCCATCATGTAAATGTCTTCATAAAAAACTTGTGTCTATTTCAGAGTGGTTCTGGCACCAGAGTTTTTTTAATCGGCTCTTTCCACCTGACAAAGAGGAAGTGTATTTCTACATTCACTGGCGAGGAAGCATTTTTCAGACGCTTCTTAAGTAAAGAGCCTCTGAGAAGTCATCGTAAAATGATAAATTCAAATAATTTTCCACGTAACTGTCAGAATTAGAAAACGCAGGTGGGGGAGGTGCGGGTTCCACCTGCCCGTTCTGTGTGGGCCTTCCGTGGTTTCTAGACCACCGTTCTCACTGCTGATATCGTTAAGCGAGTACAGGCTCAAAATCATGGTAAATTGCTCTGAAATTAATCTTACAGAGCTAATTCTCCATTAACTGCTGATTTTTTTTTTTTTTTAATACTTCTCGGTGTTTGGTGCTCTTTTGCGGAATAATTTTCTTTATTCTACTTTTCTCGTTTGCTTTTTGCTTACTCTCCGTAGCGCCTGTTGGAAGAGTAATGGGAGTGCCGGGGATAGGTAGAGAACACGTAAATCACAAACACACTGATTCTGGTACGTTCTTTAAAAACCGAGATTGCCCGTCTGCATTTAAAATGCTCTACCGCAGCCAACGCGTGAGTATCTCCTTAAAGCACGTCTATGCCGTGTCATCGAACTAGCCTCCCAAAGTGGAAAGGTAGATGCCTATTTAAAAGCTAATATCAGATTCTTTGGTACAAATATCTTCCCTGCACCTGTCTCCGTAGAAGGGGTCTGGATTGGATAGAAAGGCGAGAAGAGCATGCATGCTCTGTGAGCCGCCGTGAGCTCTGCGGCGCTCACCAGAAAGACCAGCTGAACGTGAAGTTTGAATTCGGCCTCACTTCTGTGACTGTCCGATGTCCTCCTCTGCTCTCCCGTCTGGGTGACCTGCCGTGACAAGTGCGTGTCAGGGGCGGTCGGCCGGGTTCGACCTCCGTGGACGAGCCGGCGCGGGCGGAATGACAGCTGAGTGACACGGCTCGATGGCCGGTGCCTTGAGCTGGACTGACCGCTTGCTGATCTCACCAGGCTTTTTCCCCCGTAGCGATCTTGTTGGCTGCTTCCGAAAGCTCCTGTCTCCTGCTCTCACTTTCACCTCTAGCACGCTAAACGCCCGTTTAGTTAGGGGATTACTTACTAATAAACCGTCTGCCAGAGTAGATCTGCTGAAAGTATACAGGTTGAGTTTCTTATTTAGAATAGTCTAGCAATGCTTTCTTCTGTCTCGGGATGCTGTGG
Source organism: Mirza zaza (assembly GCA_008750895.1). Taxonomy (NCBI): domain Eukaryota; kingdom Metazoa; phylum Chordata; class Mammalia; order Primates; family Cheirogaleidae; genus Mirza; species Mirza zaza. The sequence goes on along the minus strand of VSMD01027955.1, from coordinate 67,829 downwards.
AACGTCTAGATGCGTTCATGCGTTAATGCACAGCTGCAAAGTTGATGACAAAAAAAAAAATCGACTCCAGTAGTTGTGCTGAGCGATTTTTTTTTTAAAGTGGTTACATACACATTTTGGACCCTTGTTTAGCTGCTGTCTATGCACCGTGGTTGATATCCTGTTCCTTGCCTGCATTCAAACTACACACACTTTAAATTTCATTTTCAAAACGAGCAGTCAACGCTTAGGGTTAATCTGAAAACTGTCTGTTGACGTCCCTTTCCGTCTGTTCAAAACTCCTACCCCAGCGTAGGGTGGGAGAGGGCTGCTGCAGTCCGCCAGCGCAGCACGAGCGGCCGTGGGCACTCGGTCCGTGGCACGGGGCTTCCAGCTAAACAAGGAAAGGGTGAAACTAAAGAAACCATGAACTTTGATGGCTTTGTGTTGGGAGCAGGAAAAGCTGTGACTCGGTTTACCCTCTGCCGTTGTTAACCACAGCTAAGGACTCTCCTTTTGATGCGCTTTGCGTTCAGAGTTACTTGCTAACCCGTGGGGGTCTGTCTCTCTGCCAGACAAGGACGAGTGCTCCAAGGACAACGGCGGGTGTCAGCACGAGTGCGTCAACACCATGGGGAGCTACGAGTGCCAGTGCCGCAGTGGGTTTGTGCTGCACGAGAACAAGCACGACTGCAAGGAAGGTACGCGGAGCAGTGACGCTCTTTTCCTGGTGGCACGTGCAATGTCGTGTGGTTTGGCTTCTGAGCAAAGTTAGTCGTTGCAGTGAGTGATGTCGTGGCTATTTAAAATGCCAAAAAAAATATAATTGCGTGCATGTTCAGAGACCCGAGGCGTGCTGTTTGATGGGCATTCCACACGTAGGAGGCATCAGAGTAGCTTCGTGTGAGAGACACAGACCCGGCTGTGCCATCCAGGAGCCAGAAAAGCCCCTCGTGGTCCTAGGTCTCTGTCGAGCAGACCCTGTAGCACCGTCCGGATGCAGACTGACCATCTGCTAAGCGCTTTGCATTTCGTGTAATGTCCCTCCTAAAAATATCCCGTGCACGTGCTACATGAGCGACGCCCCTCTAAATACCAAGAGCGTCGGACTCAAATGCCGACCAGAGGACAGACATTTGCAGAAAGGGTAGCTGCTCTGCCATTTAAAGTTTTAAGTCGTGGCCTTGGCCCAGAAACGCGTGCTGGTAGCACAGGAGAACCCTGCCAGATTTCGTCCCCAAGGCCTTAGAGAATTCCAGGATTTCTTAGAAACAACGATCTTAATCCTCTCAGCCAGCTTGCACTAGAGGGAAACAAAAAACACGTATTCAGGCCTTACTTCTTCCTTTGAAGGTCTGCTCTTGAATTTTCTACTTACATTGGGTGTATGCCTCTTCAGAAAGGAGAATTGCAAAGGCAAATTTTATAACTATAGTCAGCGGTGTAAAGAACCACAGTTAGATAAGAGCTTTTTGTGTCCATTAGAATGATATTCTAGTGACTATAACATTCTAATAATCAGGTCATTAGAGAGTATTCTGAATTGACCCTTGTTCCATTCCAGTGTGATCACATGTCTGGGATCTTTTTTTCGTTGAGGTAACAGCATTGTGCAGAATCAGACGCAGCAGAATTTTTTTCTGTCTCTGCTTTCATGCATGAGCAAGATATTTGTAACTTAGTAAGATGTGCTATTAAATCAACAGGTTGGATAACAGGTCTAGGTTTGGGGCTTTTTGTTGTTGGTGGTGGTTGGTTTTGTTTTTTTTGCAGGCATGGAAGGTAATTCAGAGGAAAAAAAGAAAGACAGCTTTTGCAGGTTATATACATAGCCCATGGCTCACAGGTAGCAAAGACATGCAGAAGCTAATCTTTTCCATAAACGATTTTATAGGAAACTTTCCTCTAGAGGCAGTGACACCCAGGTGAGCCCTGAATAGAACTCATCTCTGTCGCTAGGGATCGGCTTGGGTTTTCTTTTACCTGCGCCACAGTGTTGACAGGTGCTTTTGTACAGCCCAGCCTCTGAGCTTTCTCCCGGGAGGTTTGCCAGACCCTGCAGGCTTCTTCACGTAGCAGGTGGCCAGGCAAAGGCAGGGGCAGAGGGATTCAGAAAACCCTGTCATCCCTGGCATCAGACTTTCGAGGCTGTCATCTTGCTACTGTAATCCCAGATTGTTTGACGGGGGCTGAATCTCACCCTCCTCTCTTTTGCATTCCTCTGTGGCAAATCCACATCTCTCTCTGCAAACCCAGCACAGCTAAGACGAGGTCTCGTGTTAAGGAAAGCAACGGTGGCAGCAGCGATAGCTGCTTGTCCTCAGCAGGGCGACAGGTGTAACCGTCCCAAGTAGATCGCTTGGAAAATTTTAGAAAATGATTTGTATCTTAGAACGGAATGCACAATACCTAACACATAATCCCGGTCTACACAGGGGTGTACAGGGTAAAGCTTCCTAAGTCACAGAGAATGAACACAGCCTGAGGACATGAAATGTTTTTGAAATCCGATATTGACAATGTGGAATGGTCTTGTCTAGAGTGAGGTTATTTTAGTCGTGACAAAAACCAACAACATGATGCCAACTGACAAGGAGATAACTCTTTGAAGTCAGTTCAGAAGCTGCCTCCATGGCTAGTAGCTCTGTTCACTTCTTTCTCCCTTTAGTGCTTTTTCCTTTTGCTTTGACGAAATGAGGGCGAGTTTGTCTCAGTCGCTCAAATCGTGGCTGACGCGTTCAAGTGTATACATAGCTGAGGGAGAGAGCAAATGCAAATACAAGATTCATAAAGTTCCTTAATGATGGTAATTAGCTGTAAGCGACGTTCCCGTTAAAAGAAAGAAAAAGAACCGAAAATGGCATGACCCACTGATTTTGTAGCGTGCGGTATCGCATTGGATATTCCGCGCATACCCAGCACTGGCGCCGTTAGTTGTCCGCATACGTTGCTCTGTTGAAGCGTGAGCTCCAGACCCAGCGGTCCAAAGTAGGGGCTCATGTTCTTTCAGGCATTTGTCTGATTCGTGGTAAACGCTGAATTTCGAGTGGGGATGATCAGCAGCCTGCCTCCCAGGGCGGGAGACCGCGGCGGTGGAGACCTGCCGACGAAGGCAGGAGTCCGGGAGGGTCTCCCCGAGGGGCGGTGGGCGCACAGGCCTCGCTCCGTGCCCGGCCCCGCGTGCAGGCCCTGCTCTGACCCTGTCCTCCCTCTCCGCGCAGCCGAGTGCGAGCAGAAGATCCACAGCCCCAGCGGCCTCCTCACCAGCCCCAACTGGCCGGACAAGTACCCGAGCAGGAAGGAGTGCACCTGGGCCATCGGCACCACCCCCGGCCACCGCGTCAGACTGGTACGTGAGGGGGCGCGGGCCCGTGCGGCGGGCGGGCCGCCCTGTCTTCCGTGCGCTCGGAGACGCGAGAAGGGAGTGTTGGTTGGCCTGCGTTGAGCCGCAGGCGGCGGGGGAAGGCTTTTCTCTCGTGCCTCACGCCCACACCAGGCAGACGGCCGATTTCCCGGGTCGAGGGGACTCGGCACCGTCCTCCAGATTTTCTCGTCCTAGAGGCTTTCTTGTGGGGTTTTTATTTATTTATATATTTTTTTAATTTTGTTGAAGCCACTGCATTTGAATGGGTTTTTTTTTTTTTGAGACAGGGTCTCGCTCTGTGGCCCCGGGGTAGAGTGCCATGGTGTCATCACAGCTCACTGAAGCCTCAGAGTCCTGGGCTCAAGCGATCCTCCTGCCTCAGCCTCCCGAGTAGCTGTCTTTAGTAGAGACAGGGTCTTGCTCTTGCCCAGCCTGGCCTCGAACTCCTGGGCTCCAGCGATCCTCCCGCCTCAGCCTCCCAAAGTGCTGGGACTACCAGCGTGAGCCACCATGCCAGGCAGGTCCTGGGTGCTCCAAAAGGAGCCACTGCAAAGTCTCTGCAAATGTCAGGCTGTACCTCCCAACGTGTTACTGGAAATGGCATTTCCAAATGTGGAAAATAAACGCAGTAACAAAAGAAAAATCGGAAATTCACCTAGAGAGTAATAGAATAATAATTCACTTAACCATTAACTGCTATGTGAGTTGTATTTAACTCACGCTAGTGCTGAGCCCGGGGCCTTGTGAAGCATATATAACTCACAGGTCTCTTCACCTTGGGAGCTGCAAGAACTATTTTTCAACTCACAGCTCAGAAAACAATAAAAAGTGGCCGGGTTTGGCAGCTCACGCCTGTAATCCTAGCACTCTGGGAGGCCGAGGCGGGCGGACAGTTTGAGCTCAGGAGTTCCAGACCAGCCCGAGCCAGAGCGAGACCCCGTCTCTACCAAAAATAGAAAGAAGTTAATTGGACAGCTAAAAATATATAGAAAAAATTAGCCAGGCATGGTGGCGCATGCCTGTAGTCCCAGCTACTTGGGAGGCTGAGGCAGGAGGATTGCTTGAGCCCAGGAGTCTGAGGTTGCTGTGAGCTAGGGTGACGCCACGGCACTCACTCTAGCCCGGACGACAGAGTGAGACTCTGTCTCAAAAAAAAATAAAAAAAAACAATAAAAAATAACAAATCTTTCCTTGAATTAGAAAGGATCATTTTGTTTTTGAAGTTTTTATTCTGTTTCCACAATAAAACACGGTGGCCCCAAGGAAAAAACGTTTTGTTTTCTTCCCCGCGTGGCAGACGAGTGTTGAACACGCCCCGCTGGCGGCTCGGATGCTGCGTGCCTCGGGTGCAGAGCGCGCACGCTTCTCACGGCAAAGCCCGTTTTGTCCCTCTGTCTGTAGAATGTTGCTGATGTTCCGCAAGACGCGTGGCCCTCTGTGCAGGGACACGGGTGTGTCCTTAGACTCAACGCGTGTGCTTCACTCTGCACACACGCGTGACCCGCGTGTGAGCGTGCCACGTGCCGCCTGCCCGCCTTCTCGAGTCCTGCCCGCCGGCCCGGCCGCCCGCTCGTGAGCGCCGGCTCTCGTCCCGGCCGCAGAGAGCGGGGAGAGCGCGGTCCAGAGGGATCAAACGGGGGGCGGCGGACATCCCAGCGCTCCCTGCGGAGTGCCGCGCGGGGCAGCCGGGGGGGCGCGCCGGCCAGGACCCGGGCGCGAGTCTGGGTCCGGTCCGAGGCCGCTCCTGGGGCCCGTCCAGCTGCGAGGCTGTCTGTGACATTTCCTGTTAGGCCCCTCCTCTCCGGCGAAGCTTTCCTCTTGGTCAACAAACAGGCCTCGTCCCCGCACGGCGGCGTCATACGGTCAGAGACGGCGGCCGGCCGCTCCGCTCCCAGCACAGAGCGGCTCGAGGTCGTCAGACTCGTGAGGGGCGTTGCAGGCAGAGACCCGGCTCGCGCCAGCCGCCACCACCAGCCACCACCAGGATGCCCCGGGACAGCGCCGGACGACTTGGCGGCCGGTCCGGGGTCCCAGCTGGGCGAGGGTCCGCGCTGCCCCGAGCCCCGCGGGCCGCGTTCTGTTCCAGTCAGCGGCGCAGGTGGCCAGGGCAGTCGGGAAAACAGGTTTCAACGGAGACGTGTCTTCGTGCAGGGCTAAGACTCGCTGGTGTCAGCGAAGAGCTTCCTCCTGCGATGTGTCGGGAGTAGGCCTGGCAGCGCTCCCGGGAGACGTTCTCAGGCGCCCAGAACTCCAGGGTGGTAATTCCCTTTCTGCGTTCCAAGCCCCCGACTCTGCCGTTTTCTGCCTTTAATGGATTCTTATAATTCTGATGTGAATCTCATCTTCACTTCTGTGCAAGTGGCGATTCTTTTTTTTTTTTATGGAGTGTGGAAACACAGTCCACAGCCGAATATTCCTCCAGAAAAGCTTAGTGGTGTGCGTCTGGCTGTTCCACGCTGGTATTATCCACTGCGGCTTCGTGGAACCTGGTCAGTCCACGACAGCAATGTCTACTGCAGTCAGGTGGATGACACGATGAGGATGTCTGTGGTTAGGCGGCCGAGACTGGTCACTAGAGACAGGGCAATCTTTTTGCAAGACGACGCTCAACCACATGCCGCGCAAACAACGCTGCCCAGACTACAGAGGCTGGACTTGGAAACTCTCCGTCATCCACCGCGTTCACCAGACCTTGCACCAGCTGACCACCACGTCTTCCAGGCTTTGGACCACTGCTTGCAAGGAAAAACACTCAATTCTCAACGATCTGTGGGAAACGCCTCTTGTGCTTTTATCTCCACTCGCTCTCCAGGCTTCTTCCTTGCTGGCATAAACCAGCTACCGCTGAGACAGCAGCACTGGGCGGATAGTTCTGGCGCATGCTTCCATCCATTGCACCGCTTCTTGTTGGAGATACAGTGAACTACACTTTCGAATCGAAGTTGGACATCTCACATTTAAATGACCTAATACTTTAGGACATCATTACCCCCACCCCATCTTTCTTACAATTTCCCCTTCCGCACGGGGGGTGTCCCCGCCCTTTATGTTTAGAGATGTTGACCCTAAACCACAGTCAACAGAGGCAACCACCCGACACGCGGTGGTTCTCAGGTATCATTTTCCCGGAACAGTATTTTTTTTTTTTTCCTTTTGAAATAACATTATTCTTCTAACTCAGAAGCCTGGTTTCATATTGAATAAAGGACTCTGTGTGCAGTGAAACCAGTTTTCTCTCAGCGGTTTCTTACCGGCAGCGGCTGACGCTGGGAACGCACGTGAGTGCAGGCTGGGGCGGGAGAAGTCCCGTCTCGTGAAGTCTCGTGAGAGGTGACAGTGAGAGGTTTGGGTTGGCCGCGTCCGCAGCCGTTCGTACTTGCGGCTGGTGGTGAACAGGAGAGAGGCGGTTGGATAAACGAGCTGCCAGCCCTCCACGGAGCCCTCCACGTCCTGTGCCATGTGTCGGCCCCGCTGGATGGCAGAGATTAGCAAGCGACGGGCTCATTCCGCGACCACCTGCTTCGCCTGTTGTGCTTCAGGATAAATAAGCTCTGCAGAAATCTCCTTGGTCACTACGTGTCCCTAAACTGTCTTTTTTGTTTGTTTGTTTCCAGAGAGATTCTTTGTGCTTTGTTCGATCTTTTTCCCACTATCCAGTGTCTTTCGTCGAATGAAGTGCACATTCCTTTTTTGCCCGTAATGATCTTCATACTGACTCTAATACCCACTGGCTACAACATGCTTATTTCTACTTTGTGAGTAAGGTGCAGTGGACAGAGGCTTAAGGGACATGAGCTTCTTCCCCATTCTGGCCTTGGAGGAGTAAGGAAAGGAATGAAAGAAGCAATTTATATGAACTAGGGAGGGGGAGAAAGTAAATAAAGTTACCCAGAAGAAGAAATAGAATGGGGGGAAAGCTACATTGTTTTCCTCGTTATGTCTTTTCCGGAGATCACACGTCCTATTGATCTCACGCCTCTCTCGGCAACCGCACCGTGTGGATTAAATCTTTTGATGCCCTGAACGCATTTTATCTATGTGTATTTCTGCCCAAAAAGAAAAGGACACATTTTGAGTGAGTTGCAGTTTTTAACTTTTTCTTTCTTTCTTTTTTTTTTTTTTAAAAAAAACACAGGCGTTTAGTGAGTTTGAGATCGAGCAGCATCAGGAATGTGCTTATGACCACCTGGAAGTGTTCGACGGGGAGACGGAAAAGTCGCCGATCCTCGGACGCCTGTGCGGAAGCAAGACCCCAGACCCGCTGGTGGCGACCGGGAATAAAATGTTCATTCGGTTTGTTTCCGACGCCTCTGTTCAGAGAAAAGGCTTTCAAGCCACGCATTCTACAGGTCAGCACACGAGGGCTGGTCCTGCTTTGCTTTTCTGACTAAAATCCAGGTTTCTCTTCTGATGAATGTATCCGGTTCAATAACAGGATTGTAAATAGATCTCCAAGGAAAGCAGGTGAAATCTCACTGAGGCGCTGTGTGAAACAATCGCAGAACCACAAAGCATCCTGCCCAATAATACTTTTGCAGTCGTTGGGCATTTAGGAAAAACCCAGTGGTTTCAGTGTGGGTTGTGATGGATGCCGCATAGTCAAGTAAAACCATCTCTAAGTGTTTGTGCAATGCAGGTCATGTTGGCTTTAGCAGTTTGACTCATACGCTACATGTCCCATACAGAGATCTCTAGCTTGGTGCTAAAAAACTTTACGTTTCATCTAATTACCTACCTGGTCCGCTAACTTTTGTGGTAAATGCATTTTTGTAAATAAGTCTGGGATTTATCTGTTTTGAGAGAGCCGAATTTTTTTTTTTCTTTCTTTTATCTGGTATGCCATAAGGGTTTTTTCCCCCCGGTCCTAATCTCTGATTTTTCTTTCATAGATTTCACTGTTCTGAGAATATTTTTAAGAAGCAAAATTTAAATTAGAAAAATATAAAAAAATTTTAGGACAAAACGTCGAATACAATTGTTTACAATTTGGATCCAGTTTAATGATACGTTCCACAATATGTTTAGAGAATGTCCATTTTGCATTCAGCTAAAAAAAAAAAAAAAAATCAGTTAATTGTAGCTGTTTGCTCAAGTCATTTAGCTTTTGGTGACACCTGCTGGCCTTGGGAGGACTCGCTAGCTAGACTGAGGGCATCTGCCTGGATGGAAGCCAGGCTCAAAGGATGGGAATCCACCCAGGAAATAACTTCAGTGCAGTTTTTTTTTTGTCACGGTTTCCTGCTGATTGTTTTTTTCTTTCTTTGGCTTTGTTATGGAGATCAGAGTTTAAACTATCCCCTTGTCCAATATTATTTTTCACTCTAGTATATTTTATTATGAGCATGAGATTTATGTCGGAGTCCGTGAGAAAGTGGATAGTCATTGTCAGGATAGTGGTCTGGTTTTTACTAGTAATGATTGTACTTCTGCGAATAACACAGACTAATTCTTTCTCACAATTGGTATGAATCTAAATATTATGGCTTGAGAAAAATCTTGCATGGACCCTAAAAATTTCATACGGATAAGAGATTTTTTCCAGACATTCATCATTTACTGTTTAAATGTTTTCCCGATAACTTTTCATAGATTGGTGGAGGGGTGGAAAGATCAAATCCTATGACTTCGTCAGTATTTTCTGATAGCGCAGAATTCATGGCACATTCGTTTAATATCCGGGCTACGACGGGTTCCAAGAATGCCATGTGAAAATACACTGCCAAAACTTTTCAAATAGCTGATGATATAGTATTCTAAAATTACCTACCTCTAATTTTTTTCTTTTTTAGTTTTATGAAAACATACGTCTATAATGTCTCTTTTTATCCTTTGTGAATGGGAGGGTTGAGAGTATCTTCCGTGTGACGGTCTACCTGGGTTCCTGGCAGGAGTAAGTGTGCCTTTACCTGGCAAGGAAGCTTGGAGAAGACATTCCTTTGGATCTCAGTTTTCTCACCTGTAAAATAATAATCTCAAGGTCACTCACAGGAGCTGTAAAACCCTGAAGCTCCCTAATGTGCCCAACTTGCCCCCCATGCACCCCATTTTCAGTGTTTATATTTTGATGAAGATTCCGTCGCTAGGATCTAATCATGTCATAGTTACGTTGTGTTGAGATCCAAAGGTATAGATAGCAGTTGGGTTTCAGGTGTGCACACACACGTGTGCACACGCACATGCACACACACTCTTTACACGCACTGCATCCTCAGGAGACCTGTATGAGACAGATATTATCATCCTTATTTTGCAGACAAAGAAAGTGGAAATCTGGATGGTTGATCAATTTGTGAAGTTTTGTAAAATAGTGGCAAAGCCTGGATTTTTCTCCTAATTCTGTCTCCAAAGCTCATGTGCTTTCCGCTATAGTATATTTTCTCAGTGTAAAACTTTTTGGGAAGAAAACCAGGACAAAACTGTATTACTATTGGGAGGACTAGGCAGAGATGCAGTGCTCCCTTGTGTAAGTTTTAAGCAAATCTTCTGTTTAAATATATATAGCTGATGAGACTCATTTTATTTCCCTGTTTAGTTCAAATCCACTCAAAGACCCACGTGAGAGCCCCGGTCACATTTTGTGAGGCAAGGTGCGCTTTGGATATTGTTTAATTCCACCCTGATACGAGGAAGTTTAACTAAAAACTTAAATGGCAACCAGAGTAGCATAAGAAGTTAGTGACGGTTAAAATTAGAGGCCTGCCTTTCCTCTTGTGATTATTTTTTATATGATTTGTTTGTTTTTTCTGTTATGTGTCAGTATACATTTTTGCTCTCAGTTAACCAGGTATCTTGGAATTTTTCTGGGTAGATTTATTTTCCACTGTAACTTTCTGTGATAGCAGCCGTGCATGCTGAAAATATTCCTAGGCACCATCTGCTGTTTGTCTCCTCTGAAGCATTCTCTCTAACAAGTTCATTTATTCTGCATCCTTTCATCAAATAATGATTTGGCATCTGCTTTGGGTAGACAACGTGAATTTGTGGAAATTTATGGGACAATAGAAGGAAGTCCTGCCTGTTGGCAGCTTACACTCTGCAAGTCGAACTTCTGATTTTCAGTTTGTCTTTCAGTTCCTGCTGACGAGACAGGCAAGGCCATTGCCACATCTGCCAACTTTCCCTGCTCACAGAGAGCATTTATCCATGACTTACTGCCTTCTAGAACGTGGGTGGCTGTCTTTGACAGGCCCTCAACCACACATTTTAATTTACTTAAGTAAATTTATTTTTCTGTATACAACTTTAAATTTACCCACAAGAAAAATTGCTAATGCTATGAATTTTAAAATCAGCTGATTAGGAATATTGCTGTCATGGCTTTATGGCTTTTTTTTTTTTTTTTGCAATTCTATCCAAGTCCAGGGAAAATGGACTTCATTGGAACGAGTCCTTTTTCTCTTCTGACTGTCCAAATTCTAAGTCCAAATGTATTTTAGTCGGACAGCAAATAATATTACTCCTGCCTTAAATGAACTAAGTACAGGAAACAAATCTTTCAGTAAAAATCCTGTGCCTGCTCCCAGAGGATGAGGCCATGCAGCAGACAGAAAGGAGGAGAAACATGGGCAGAAAATAATTCAGAAACAGGATCTTGTCCCTCACCTCAGCCTCGGGGCTGCTGCTCTGGAGTGGGGAGCACCCTTCCATTCGTCAGTGGCATTTAAACATCAGATAGTATGTTATTAAACTCTCAGAAGGGAAATTATTTTTTGGTCTAAATCAATCACATCTGAACGCCTTGCCAAAAGCATTTACAGTTCGAACTGCTGCAGGGGCCTCTCCTGGAATTTAATACGGCACCAGGAAGCAAACAGACAAACGCAGGCGTCTTTCTGAGTCACAGCGAAGACCAGCCCAGGCTGCTCCCCTCCGGCCGTGGGTCTGGCTCAGTTTCCCGTTCCGTTCCAGACCCCACGTGAGCCGCCGTGACCCTCGTGCAGTGCTCCCCACAGCCGACGAGCAACAGCGCTGCGGTCACACTGGATAAGTGGCTTTATGCTTTCCTGACTTCACAGACGGATAGGCATATTCGCTGAAAATGTCTTTATTTAAAAGTCATCTTTTTTTTTTTTCCATTTTATCATATATTTTTTTTTTTGCTGGTGTTTGTGGAAGCTTTATTCACAGTAGCCCCAAATTAGCATCTATTTAAATGTCCACCAGCAAGAGAGCGGATAAAAAAAAAATTGTGATATATGGATATAGGAACATGCATTGGGATGTAACGTATATTGGAAACACCACACTGCTTTTACAGAGCAGTGAAAAAAACGTAAACTACCGTTGAGCTCCACACCACGCATGGGTCTCACAGACGCGACGAGGAAAAGATCTCGAGCACAAAATAACGTGCACAAGTGACCTGTCAGTGAATCGCCTCTCAGAAACTCCCGGAAACAACTGCCCTCCGGCTGCCTGGGATTTTACGCTCCCGGAATTTCTCCCGGGGGCACATTAAAATCACATGTTTTGTGCATAAGATATCCAAATGTTCATCCTCAGAAAATTCATCCTGTGGACTGAATTCTCTTGCATTTCTCTCATGGCTGGCGCGAGAGTCCAGATTTACTGGTGTGAGCCGTGGTCGTAGGAATCAGGGTGTCCCCCCAGCAGGTCGGCGAAGACAGAACTTGGTGCAGCGGTTTGTCATCCTCACCTGCAGTCTAGGGCATTTGTTTTTACGTATAGGCCACACTTCTAGAAGTTTCTAATAAAACCAAACAATGACACCTTTCTGTGACCGTCAGATGCCCGAAGCCTCTGTTTGAGTCTCCTTTCCGGTTTTAAGGACCTCAGTCCCCCTGGTGTTTGCTCCGGGGGCTGGCAGAGGCCGCCGTTTCCCGTCCTTGTCCCTGTGAGTCCGGCGCACAAGGATGGCAGCCGAACAAAGCAGACCAGCCAGTCCTCAGACTCTGAGAACGGGCAGAACTTTTGAAAACCCGTAAAGGAGATTTGCACAGGTTTCCATGTTTATGTGTTGAATTCAGAAATACTTTTCACAAAATATTTCACTGGCCTTCGAAAACAGAGCTTGCCCTGCTGCAAGCGAGTTAACAGGGTTTTAAGTTGTGCTTCAGGTTTCCTGAGTTTTCATTTCAGACCTGAGCGTCTCGCAGAGTGCGGATGGCGGCATTTGGATGCCATCAGTGATGACAGCAGTGACGGTAGCTTGAACTCTGGTGGCCTTTGCTGTGCCAGGTGCCTTTCGAGGTTTTGCACATGCTTCATCTACCATGTTTCCCCGAAAATAAGACCTGCCCATAAAATAAGCCCCAGCAGGATGTCTAAGCACGTGCGCAATAGAAGCCCACCCCGAAAATAAGCCCTAGTGACGGGCGTGGCTGCGCAGCGCGTCTGCACAACCCGTGCGTGTCATTGCGGAGCGGGAAGGAACACGAGCAGCCCTTCTCATCTGCCCCGTGAGAGCTCTGGTGCTTGACAGGAGAGATCGGGGCCAGTGGTTCTAACGGAAATAGAGTCGAAAGACATTCAGGATGGGATTCAGGGTTTGGAGAGTGAGGATGATGTTCCAGAAGAAGATGGCTTAACTCTGTTTGAATAAATGTAGATTGTTGTTCCATACTTAAAAACAATAACACATCCCCTGAAAATAAGCCCTAGGGTATCTTCTTGAGGAAAAATAAATATAAGAGCCTGTCTTATTTTCGGGAAAACACAGAACACCCCGTGACGTGAGCACCAGTGTGATTAGCATTTCGGAGACGCAGTGGTGGGACTAAGTCCTGTGGCTGGTGGCGACTGGAGCTCAGGAGTGGGCCGGGCAGCTCAGCCGAGCCCTGTCGCAGAGAGAGGGCAGCGATCCTCATGGTTACGGGATGAGAAAAGTCCCGAGGTGGGAACGAGGGTGCTCAGCTTCCAGTCGGTGGGACTTGGGAGACAAATCCCACGTCACTGTGTCTGGCTTTGGGAGCGTGTCCTGGTGCGTGCGCCCTGGCCACAGTGGCATCTGTGCCCGCAGGCCATGAGATTCCCACCTGCCAGGGGACGCTGAGGCTCCCCAGGTAGCGCAGCTCCACGGGAGGTCATTCTCGTGGCTGGACCCCGCGTCCGTGCCTACGTCCGCCCACACAAGGGTCTCTGCACGCACGGTCATCTGTGACAGAGCCCTGGGTTTGCCGAGCCCACGTGCGTGCCTGCCTGAGTGGGCGGGCTCCACGCCTGGGAACGCAGACACGCTTTTATTTGAAATCGCCAGGACACATTGTAGGTAAGCCATACCCAGATCCGAAAAATCCCAGTAGGAGTCTCAGCTGCTTGACCACCTGCACTAAGGACCGCTGCTCACACCGCCATGCTCTGGGGCCGTGGGGTGGCTTACCCCACTCACCGTCCCAGGACGTCTCCGTTACCTCTGGGGTTCCTCTTCCCGGGATGTGTCCATTAGCTCTGGGGTCCCTCTTCCCAGACATCTCCATTAGCTCTGGGGTTCCTCTTCCCGAGATGTGTCTATTAGCTCTGGGGTCCCTCTTCCCGGACGTCTCCATTAGCTCTGGGGTCCCTCTTCCTGGAAGTCTCCATTAGCTCTGGGGTTACTCTTCCCAGACGTCTCCATTAGCTCTGGGGTTCCTCTTCCCAGATGTCTCCATTAGCTCTGGGGTTCCTCTTCCCAGAAGTCTCCATTAGCTCTGGGGTTACTCTTCCTGGAAGTCTCCATTAGCTCTGGGGTCCCTCTTCCTGGAAGTCTCCATTAGCTCTGGGGTTACTCTTCCCAGTCGTCTCCATTAGCTCTGAGGTCCCTCTTCCCGGATGTCTCCATTAGCTCTGGGGTTCCTCTTCCCAGAAGTCTCCATTAGCTCTGAGGTCCCTCTTCCTGGATGTCTCCATTAGCTCTGGGTTTCTTCTTCCAGGAAGTCTCCATTAGCTCTGGGGTTCCTCTTCCCGGATGTCTCCATTAGCTCTGGGGTTCCTCTTCCCTGACGTCTCCATTAGCTCTGGGGTTCCTCTTCCCTGACATCTCCATTAGCTCTGGGGTTCCTCTTCCCTGACGTCTCCATTAGCTCTGGGGTTCCTCTTCCCTGATGTCTCCATTAGCTCTGGGGTTCCTCTTCCCTGATGTCTCCATTAGCTCTGGGGTTCCTCTTTCTGGACCCCGCTGGTCCTTGGCAAACAGGGACAGAAAGAAACCAACTCTCCTGACACGCTCCATGGCGCAGTCCTCACCCGCCCCAGCCGGGCTTGCACCTGGGCGTGGCAGTTCTCCCCGTGGGCGTGGCGGGCTCTCTCTGCCTTTTAAATCTCCAGTCAGTTGCAATTTGGGGGCTCTGACCACAAAGGGTTTCTGAGAAGTTTTTTGGAAACCCTTTATTATCTAAATTATACTAGCAGTAAGTTTTCATGCAATAACTGGTAGGACACATGCTTATCAATATATGGGGTAAAGAGCATTTACAATTTTTAATGGTAACAAACCACAAGTACTACAAGTGGGTAGGTTCTGGAATTACAAAGATAATTATAATCGAAGTTGTGTGTCTGTTTTCCATGATCAAGTTAGGTAAATATTTCTACCTAAGTAAAATACTATTATTCTGTATATTCTATTGTTAATGGGGAAAAAATCCCAAACTCTGTAAAATCATGTAAAGAGGTTTATTCTGAGCTAATGTGACTGATCGCAGCCCAGGAAGACACAGAACTGGGAGGCTTTGTGTGTGAGTGGTCTGAGACAGTGGGATTGCATCTTGATGTTGCAGGAACTGCAGGTGAGATCGTAAGTCAGTGCATGGCAGGTGACACTGGCTCAGCCAGAGAAGGTGGGTGTCCAGGAGGGGGGCGTTGAATCACTCACAGGTGGATTCAGAGACGCTTCCACTGGCAGTTGGTTGAGAGAGTTACGCTGCGTCTGAAGTTTGGAGTCAGGGGTGGGGAAGGCCTGGGCTGAGATTAAGGAGTCTGCTAACCCTAGACCAACCACAGAGCACCCACGCAGAGACCTATTACGCAGATCGATGCTGCGTGTGGCTTAACCTTCGCCCTGCGTGGCCTTCAGTTTGCAATTTAGCGTCTTGGTGCCACAGAGAGGCTGTTTCATCAGTCTTCGGATCTCTGCTTTAACATTAATGCTGCTCAGTTGTGTCTAAACGCCAAAGGGGAGGGGGTGTAATGAGGCGGGTCAGACCTCCCTCTCAATAATGACCGGGAACTCAGTTTTAAGTTTTCTTGGGGTCCCCTTGGCCAAGAGGGGGTCCATTCAGTCAGGGAGGGACTTGGGGTTTTATTTTTAGTTTGCACTGTATGGAGCAGAAAGTTTATACCGTAATACACATACACAGAAGAGTTTTATTTTATTTATTTTATTTTTATTTATTTATTTTTGAGACAGAGTCTCACTCTGTTGCCCGCAGGCTAGAGTGCCATGGCGTCAGCCTAGCTCACAGCAACCTCAAACTCCTGGACTCAAGCCATCCTGCTGCCTCAGCCTCCCGAGTAGCAGGGACTACAGGCATGCGCCACCATGCCTGGCTGATTTTTTCTACATATTTTTAGTTGGCCAGTTAATTTCTTTCCATCTTTAGTAGAGACGGGGTCTCACTCTTGCTCAGGCTGGTCTCGAACTCCTGAGCTCAAAGGATTCACCCGCCTCGGCCTCCCAGAGTGCTGGGGTTACAGGCGTGAGCCATTGAACCCTGGCGAGTTTTATATCCTTGTTGATTTTTAAGTTCTTATTCTTCTGGATTTGGGGTTCTTTAAAATTACTAGCATCAAACCTGAGTTAATGCCCTGGCCTTTTCTCTGTGTAAAGAGCTGCTTGAAAGCATTAATAATAATAATAAAAAAAACAGTATTAGGAATCAGTATTAGTAATATTAGTAATAAAAATATTAGTGATTTTAGTAATTAGTAATTTTAGTAATAAAAAAGCAGTAATAGTTAAAAAAAAAACAGTATTAGGCGTGACAGCACATTTATCGAAAGTTACGAGGTGGTGGGATCCAAGTGACTTTCGTGTGTCACATTTGCAAACTGCACTAGGATCAGTGCTGTTGTCATCGTCTCTATCTTACCCTCGAGACGGGCGTGACTCAGACAAGCAGCGTCAGGAACCCAAAGTCCCAGAGCCCCTCGGGCGGCAGAGCTGAGACTCCCTCGAGGCCGTGTCCGGCGCGGGAGGCGGGGACAGGCGGTAGACAGTGGTGAGGACGGAGAGGCTGCCCGACACTGTGGTTGGACCCGCTGACGCCCCCTGAGCTCACCCGTCCGTCTGTCTGTCCCTGCAGAGTGCGGCGGGCGCCTGCGGGCGGAGCCGGTGCCCAGGGACCTGTTCTCCCACGCTCAGTTCGGAGACAACAACTACCCGGGACAGGCGGACTGCGAGTGGCTGCTGGTGGCCCAGCGGGGCACCCGCCTGGAGCTGTCCTTCCAGACGTTCGAGGTGGAGGAGGAGGCGGACTGCGGCTACGACTTCGTGGAGCTCTTCGACGGCCTGGACTCCGCGGCCGTGGGGCTCGGCCGGTTCTGTGGCTCTGGGGTAAATATGCAGCCGTTGCCGGGACACCCTGGCGTGATTGATGCCAAACGCCTATTGATCCTTGATCGATCGGTGCAACGTTGTTGACGCACTGGCAGTGCTTTTGCAAAAAAAGTTACACGGTTTTATTGATGGCTTGACAGAATATAGCACCTCACTCTTCCCTTGCCAATTCTCCACCCCTGATTAATTTGCCTGGTAACGTCAGAAGAAGGCCGGGCAAGGTGGCTCACAGGCCTGTCGTCCTGGCACTCTGGGAGGCCGAGGCGGGAGGATCGCTCAAGGTCAGGAGTTGGAGACCAGCCTGAGCAAGAGCGAGACCCTGTCTCTACTAAAACAATAGAAAGAATTAGCTGGACAACTAAAAATATATAGAAAAAATTAGCGGGGCATGGTGGCACATGCCTGTAGTCCCAGCTACCCGGAAGGCTGAGGCAGGAAGATCGATTGAGCCCAGGAGTTTGAGGTTGCTGTGAGCTAGGCTGATGCCACGGCACTCACTCTAGCCTGGGCAACAGACTGAGACTCTGTCTAAAAAAAAAAAAAAAAAAAAAACCCACAAAATAAAATCAGATGAATTCAGTAGTTATAATTCGTTCCCACATTCTAACGTTTGGTTGTGCAATGAGTATTTAAATACTTGTTAATCTAAAATAAGTATATTTAAATGCATACTCTTGACAATATTGCCACCTTCCTAAATTAGAGCGTGAAAAGAAAATAATGCGCACAGCATTCTAGTCCACGTTCCCTTCTCAGCACGCGCATTTGGTGGGAGTGGCCGGGTCCCGCATGGGCGTATGGGCTGGGCCTGAGTTGCAGGAATATCGTCCCACTGCAGAGTGTCACCGGGCGGGTGCCGGGTGCCAGCCAGAGGTCACCGTGAGAAATCAGAGAAGCAGAACTTAAGGCTTATTATTACTCAATGCCTTTTCCCGGGACTCATTGCGTTAATGTTGAGCAGTCTTCTGAACACATAATTTGTTCTGGAAACATCATTCTCAGTTTTCCAGATGTCCACTGGGATCTGTTGCCTAAGTAATATCCCTGCACTCCTGCCAAAATAGCAGCTGAGGTCGAACAGAAAAGCTTCTTGGTGCTGAGATTGTTATTATTATTACTATTTTTTGAGTCAGAGTCTCGCTCTGTTGCCCGGACTAGAGTCCCGTGGCGTCAGCCTAGCTCACAGCAACCTCAAACTCCTGGGCTCAAGCAATCCTCCTGCCTCAGCCTCCCGAGTAGCTGGGACTACAGGCATGCGCCACCATGCCCGGCTACTTTTTTCTACATATTTTTAGTTGGCCAATTAATCTCTTTCTATTTTTTTAGTAGAGACAGGGTCTCACTCTTGCTCAGGCTGGTTTCAAACTCCTGACCTCGAGTGATCCTCCCGCCTCGGCCTCCCAGAGTGCTAGGACGACAGGCGTGAGCCGCCGTGCCTGGCTTTGGTGCTGAGATTATTAAAACAAGGAATGACGGAAGTTTGGATTCCGGAAGAGTCTCTGCCTCAAAGACGCTTCTGAAACAAACTTGCTGTCTTTTTGCCCTCTTTGAACCTCGCTCTACTTATTTGTGAGTCTAGAGAACTTGGCTTCAGGGTTGGGGGGAAACACGAGGTTCTCAGCGAGGAAAGCGCCAGCACTTGGACCCAGACTGGTGTGTGCTCGACGGCACGACCTCTGGCCACACTTTCTTCTCTGAGTCTGGTTTCCTCACCTGTACAGCGAAGAACTCAGTTACATCTACCGTTCAAGGTTGTCGGGAGGACCAAGTTACATTCCAGAGAAAAAAAATTTCCAAACATGCATTGCACTGACGAAAAAGTGATTCCTTCTGATGTTTATTTGCTTTTTCTTTCTTTTTTTTTTTTTCCTTTCAGCCACCAGAAGAGATCTATTCCATCGGGGACACGGTTTTAATCCATTTTCACACTGACGACACAATTAACAAGAAGGGATTTCACATAAGATACAAAAGCATAAGATATCCAGATACCACGCACACCAAAAAATAACACCCGGACCCCTGTCGGGACAGGAGGCAATGTGTGCAAGGCAGAGAACACATATTATTTTTTTAAACCGGAGGTATCGGCACGGAGGTCTGTACGATGGGTTTGAACACAAGACAGCTGCGAGGGCAGAGTTCTCTGCCGACCGAAAGCGGAGTTTCCAGCCAACCCCGGTCGGCGTCACGGGGACGTTCGAGCGAGCGCCCTGCGGGCCGGCGACGGTGCAGCGGTGAGAGGGGGTCAGACGCTTCCGGAAGACTCGAGGACGACGGGCTTTGGTCCCCAGCCTGAGACCCGCGGACGCCTCGCAATTCAGACAGCGCCGTGCGGGAGCTGTGATCCTGCACAGCCATCGTTGCGACAGCGTTCCAAGACTCGGGGGCAGGAAACGGAGCTGCAGGTGGTAAACCGGACAGCCCTCTCCTCGCGGCCTGGGTGACTGCTCTGACCGCGGGCCTTGGGCGCAGCGGAGCCCAGAGAGGGGCTGACGCGGGAGACCCGAGGGGAAGGGTTCGTCCTCTGGACGTGTGCGCGCGTGTCTGGCGTCTGGACGCCGGGACAGTTCAGCTTCGTTATTCCCACTCGCAGGCTGCTTGCCCTCTCGGAAACACGGGCGGTCCGTGCTTGCTCTGTGGGGAGTTGAAGTGTCGGGCGTGTCTGTTTTCGCAGTTTAAACCTTAGACACCGTTTATTTAAGTACTGGGGAATGCCCGCGTCATCGCTAAGCTCAGTTCTTTCCGTGGGAGTGCTGTCTTCTCACGCCGCATCCAGGAAGCCCGTGACGTCTCACAAAACCCGTGAGGACACTCCCGGGAGGCGTGGGCAGGGTTCCTCCGGACGGCCGCCCGGCCGGGGCGCGTCACACGCTCGTCACTACTGCTGCTATGATCCTTGTGTTTTCCTCTCATTGTCCATCTGTCGTTGTCGTTGATGTTGTCACAGCTAACATATTTTTAAACAATGAAATGAAGCGGAGGTAGGTCTTGTTTGAAAATTGAAGGATCTCTCTCTCTTTTTTTTTTCTCCTCCCCTCCTCCCCCATCCTGGGGATTCAGTTTAAAAAAAAAAATGCAAAGTCGGAAGAAAAAAAAAAAGGTTTGTCTCTGAAAGTCTTCCTACGGTGCTATTCCATACACATTTTTTTTTTTTAAAACAAGTTTTTGACCTTCGAGCCGACCACTCGTGGACGATGAATGTCTCCCGTGTCCGGCTGGTGGCGTCCGAGGACCAGAGACTTGTTAACGTATGGAGAGGCTGTCACTGCAGAGCAACCACTTGCGATGCCTTAGAATTGTTCACGGGGTCCAGCAGCGCCTCCTGGGAAGCCTGTTGGGATGTGGGGCGTGGCCGTGTGTGTTGATGGACAGCCCAGAGAGGAGAACCCGTTTCCGTGAGTGGGACAGTGGATATAAATATGGTGGCCTGGTTTTGTTGTAGAGAATGTTAAGTCCTGAACGGATTTCCTGTTTTCAAGCCTCGTGTACTTTCCATGTCAACGTGTGTATGTGTGAGATTGTCTGAGTGAGACGAGCCACAAGGGATGAAGAATGGTGAGTGGTTGGAGAGTTGAAACCACGTGCCAAGTCCTACCGGACCCCTGTTGGAGACAGCACCTTCCCTAGGTTTCACGGACAAGTGATGGGGACCTCAACTTATTGTCAGTCCCACAAAGAAGGGTTCTTTCCTTCAAAGAGACTGTTTCGCTGATATTTTGGGGTGTAGATGCAGATTCTGTTACCTGTCCATGAGCATTCTGCATTCTGAAGACTAGACCCACAATTGGGTCTAGTCTTCATTTTTCACAAAAGTAACCCTATACAGGCGAATGTTAGCTTATTTGTTTCTTCTCTCGTAGTTGCTCTGAAAAAAAAAATCTTTTCTTGCACATGAATTGTGACATGTAAATACATTTTTAAAACCGGTGTTTGGATCTTACTGAATGTTACTTTGGAAATGTGTGACTGCCCGCTGCCTGCAATGTCCGTGAGCTTTTCCATGAAGCTGAGCTATTCCGGTGACTTCTTCCGTGTTTTTTCACGAATCTCCAGTTAGTCAAAATGTGTCAGGAATGAGGCAGAGAGGAGAAAAAAAGACATCAACACCTGTCGTGGTCTGTACTCTCCCCTAGCCCTGTGCTAGGCATGTGCACTAGCTCTCTGTACCCTCCAAGCCACCTTTGAGACGATCACAATGTCCTCGGTTTATAGTTCTGGAACTTGGGCTAAAAGAAGTTATCTTAACTTTCCCAGGGCCACAGTGCTGAAACCCAGTTTGTCTGATAGCGAAGTCTGTGCTTGTTCTGCAGAACGTAGTGGAATCAGTCTTGGAGCATATAAATAGTAGACTTTTTTTTTTTATGATGAAACTTTTCCACATAAAGTCGATTTTAGGGGTGACTTAGCAAGAAAAACCTTCAGGATGAACATTGTTTTTTTCCAGGAACAGCATGAGAATTAGAATAACAATGATGATAGTTATCGTTAAAAACCAGAGTTAGTACTAGACATTAAAAAACAAACCGTAGTTTGGAGTTACTGTGGGCCTTCTGCTAAGATAAATATGTTAAATTATTATTTTGCCTGGTCTGGCAGGGCGTGTGGAATGCTCTGTGCTGAGAAGATTCCGGATGTCCCGATGGCCAGGTGCTCAGGCCGCGGGGAGGGGGAGGTGCCCGGCACCACGGAGAAGTGAGGGGAGGTATTTGGAGCACGCAGAGATGTCCTGACTTTAGGTCTTTGCCGTGAACATTCACTTTTATTGTATCTCATGTCAGATATCAGTTTACTGCATATTATTTTTATATTAATACAGCATTTGCCTTAAATGTGTTGTTAAATGAAAGTACAGACAGCTCCATTGTTGTTTTGTGAATATTTGTTAGTTACTGTTCTGCTTCATTAAATTAAGTCTGTAAATTATTTTCAACCCCTCCAGCAATAGAGCGGTTGTCTTTTTGTTCGCCAACGTTCTAACATCTCATCTTTCTCACTGACTATACACAGAAAATAACTGTTCTCACTTGATTTTATTAAATTATTTTTTAAAAATCGATTTTGAAAATCACTCTAGTTTGTTAAAGGGATACTGACTTAACATAACTGGGCAAGACAAAGTCAAGGAAGTGGATGAGAGGCAGCAGTAATTGTATTTACAAAGCCCCCCAATGTGCCATGTTTGCATTAGCTGGACTTTTGCTGCCTAGAAGTAACTTTAATACATCACAGTATCAGATTCAAATTCTGTTTAATGTTTTAAAATATCATGGTCTCCTTTATTTGGTTTCTATCACTACTGTATTTTTGGCGGGAAGCTTCAAATATCAAATTTAGTTCTGCAATATAGAAAAAGCTCTAAAAGTATCAAATGGCTGATTTTATTCTTTATAAGTTTAAAAGTTACCTTTTAAAAAGAAACACGGCCGGGCGCGGTGGCTCAAGCCTGTAATCCTAGCTCTCTGGGAGGCCGAGGTGGGCGGATCGTTTGAGCTCAGGAGTTTGAGACCAGCCTGAGCAAGAGCGAGACCCCATCTCTACTATAAATAGAAAGAAATTAATTGGCCAACTAATATATGTAGAAAAAATTAGCCGGGCATGGTGGCGCATGCCTGTAGTCCCAGCTACTTGGGAGGCTGAGGCAGCAGGATTGCTTGAGCCCAGGAGTTTGAGGTTGCTGTGAGCTAGGCTGACGCCACGGCACTCACTCTAGCCTGGGCAATAAAGTGAGACTCTGTCTCAAAATAATAAAAATAAAATAAAAAAATAAAATAAAGAAACACTAAATCAGATCTTTATTTAGATTTTAAAGAACTATAACCCAGGTGTGACATTGAAAATAACTTTTACCAAATACAGTTATCAAAACATTTTGGTAACTTTTATTTAGTGACAGTGGGAATAAGACTTGCTTTTCGGAAAACCTTTGATGTCACTTGTTGAATCTGGCTTGGGAGGCAGAACAAACAGAAAAAAAAAAACATGATTGCCTCCTAAAGATTTATAATTTGAATTGCAGTAATGTCTTCTATTTTACAAGAACAGACATGTGGTGTTAACTTATCCAAGAAAAAGGTGTTCTGTGAATACATTGAAGCTGCTTATGCTTCAGTGAGTGGTAATTGGTTTCCAGTGAATATTTAGCTTCCGGTGTTTTATGCTATTGTTATAAAATTTAGAAACTGCCATTAGCTTAGGAAACAAGGGATGGAAAAGTTGGCTCTGATACACTGTGGAAGAGTGTTATCAGTCTGCAAGCTTTCTGTAGACGTCTACGTTTTTCCGGCCCAACTTTCAAACTGCCTGACTTTCCCCCACTGCGGCGTGCTCAACCCCAGGGCAGCTGACCCTGTTCCGTGGCCCATGTTCCGGCCACGCCTCCCTGGGGCAGGACCACGTGGGGTGACTTCGAAGGGATTATTGGGCCCTGAGCACATCTCACTGCCACTTCCCTCTCACCCAACATTTTAAGCAAAAAGAGAAAAAATAATCAATACAATAAACGTCAATTCTAACTTTAACAGATCAGGCCGGGCGAGGTGGCTCACGCCTGTAATCCCAGCACTCTGGGAGGCCGAGGCGGGTGGATTGCTCCAGGTCAGGCGTTCAAAACCAGCCTGAGCAAGAGCAAGACCCCGTCTCTACTATAAATAGAAAGAAATTAATTGGCCAACTAAAAATATATAGAAAAAATTAGCCGGGCATGGTGGCGCATGCCTGTAGTCCCAGCTACTCGGGAGGCTGAGGCAGGAGGATCGCTTGAGCCCAGGAGTTTGAGGTTGCTGTGAGCTAGGCTGACGCCACGGCACTCACTCTAGCCTGGGCAACAAAGTGAGACTGTCTCAAAAAAAAAAAAATACACATCGGTGGAAATATATTTAAAAGGCAATTGAAAAAAGGAGACCTATAAAACCAGTTAATAGAAGGTCCTGGCAGCAGGTGTTGCCTTTCTTTTGCTGCTGGGGCAGAGGCGTGCGGGTACATAATGAAATTACTGCGTCATGGTATATTATTTCCATACGAATACAAGCGAATGGCTTCACCAGTCCCTCTGACCTTACCCTGTTCCGTCTGTATTGTCCTTATAGCTGGAAAGTTAGTTACACAACATTTTACTTTTGCCCAGCTATCAAATTTTCAGAGCCCCTTTATACTGAAGTAGAGCTGGCTTTTACACAGAAACGTTTGCTTCTGAGATGAATAAGAAAGGAGAACCACACACGGCAGGGGTCTCCCCCATCCCGGAAACAGGACGTGTCTTTCACAGGGTGTAATGACCAACAGTCACCAGCAGAACGCAAGGAACTTCTGTTCAGCTCTCCCTTTTTCTCCAGGTGAATATAACCTCATGCTAAGCCCTCAGACGCTGTAGCCAGAGACAACCAGCAGTTCTCAGGTAATCTAGGAATGGAACCTCATAAAATGTAAAGTTCTGCCATACTTTATAATAATCATTAGAGATTCTGAGCAGAGTCTTCCAAGTTATGCCCGAGCAATATAACATAACAAGAAATAATCTGGCAAATATAACATAACAAGAAATAATCTGGCAAAATGCCACGCTGCCAAAATAGCGACCAATGAAACAAATGGGACCTCACAGAGGAGAACAGCCCCGCCAAGCACTAAATTTCGAAAATAGAAGAAAAGATGGAGATAATTGCAGTAAAGGCAGAGGGAAAACATAAAAAAGATTAAGGCAAAAAGAGACCAATTTAGGGAAGACAGGCGAGGTAATCCGACACAAAAAGAATTAATGTCTCTGAAATAGATAACCCGTAGGAAAATGCAGAAAATATTAAATGAAACAGTGCAGAAAAATCTCCCTGAAATGAAGAAATGATGAATCTGCAAGTTGAAAGGCCATATACTAAATCTTATTTCGGTAAAGCTATGGAATTTGATAAGAATGAAAAATGCAATTATTCAGGCATTCACTCTGAATAAAGCAAGAAATCCGGGAAAGGAAAAATCTATTTGATCTCAGACATCTCCACAATAACCATCAACGCCTCGAGAACGGAGCTGTGTCTGCAGAGTTCATCTAAGACCCCGACAGCAGGAGCCAGACGCCCCTGTTACGTGCTCGGCAAACACCGAATGAATAAGTGGCCATCAATTCTTGAGGAAAAGGTGGGTGGTTATCAAATATTATAGGCAGTCAGCTTCTCAAATATAAAGGCATCTCCCGACATGTGGAACAGCCCAGGAAATGTCTCCCCTACTCGATATTCTCAGAAATCCTCCAGTCAAGCAACAGCTGAATCGAAATAAGAAACTCAAGACCCCAGAAGATGGGACAGCGTATCACGTTTACAAAAACGGCACATTCGTTACTCCAGAGAAGAGCTGGAACAAAGGGCAAGAGAGGAAGGAGATAAAAAATTCACCCGTGCTGGAAAAATGGGATGAGTCGGCATGCGGAACAGAGAGAGGGTGTCCAGGAACCAGCGGGTAGATTGGTGTTGCTGTTGGAGAGGACTGAGGAGGAGAGAAGCCGGGACTGTAGAAAGGGTTGTGGGAGGCCTGAAGGTGCAGACTCGCGTTAGTTCATTTTTGTTGTTGTTGTTGGAATGTCTTCCTTTGAATTCAGCGTCTTTCTGAAACTCAGCCACATTGTGCCTGGTGTGTGTGTGTGCATGTGTGTGTGTGCGTGTGTGTGTGTGTGCATGTGTGTGAAGTTAGAATGGGAGATTCGAGGCTGCAGGGATTTTTATCTTTTCATTGCTACATTCCCAGCACCTATAGCAATAGCCTAGCACCTGCTTTGTGGCGAAGTGGATGTCCAAATCGTTTTAGTTACTTTACTACTATGCAGCAGTAAAAAAATTTCTTATTATAAGAGATAATCATTCCAAAACTGGTGATAAGATTTATTATTGAATATTTCAAGAATCTGGATATTTCAAGAATCTGGTTGTTTCTATCTACTGTGTTCCTCTATTTAACTATTTCCACTGTCAAAACTCCATTTTCCTACAGTTTCTGACACCTCTCAGAATTTATAAAAGTTATTAAATATGATACCAATTTCCATAGGTATTAAGTTTGAGAGTTGATATCTCCGGCATTTCACTTTGATAGGTCTTGTTTTGTTTTTACTGTGAAGGTATATCCTCAGTCTTTCAAACACATGTGTTGGCTTGTGATTATCTTTCAGAATGTTTTTAGAGTAATTTTTGTGAATTGATGGATAAGTCCAAAATCGTGTTATTGTCGAGTATGAGTTCTGTCGTGGAACCAATGCAGCACAGACAGCTCAAAATATCAACAAAGTGTTTGGGAAGGGTGTGGCTAATGAATGCACAGTAGGTGGATGGTTTGAGAAGTTCCACTCTGGTGATTTTAATCTTGAAAATGAGCCACGTGGGCGACCTGAGACCAAGGTAGATAATGATGAGCTGAAAGCTGTGGTGGAAGTGAATCCATCTCAACCTACGTGTGAATTCGCAGCAACCTTTGACGTTACCATTCCAACAATATTGGACCATTTGAAACAAATAGGCAAGGTAAAGAAGCTGGATAGATGAGTTCCCCATGAATTAAATGAGTTTCAGAAGAGAAATCATCTCGAAGCTTGCCTTTCTTTGCTGTCATGACATAAAGATGAACCATTTCTACACCATATTGTTACGTGTGATGAAAAATGGATTCTTTTTGACAATCACAAGCATTTGGCACAATGGTTGGATAAAGATGAAGTGACAAAACACAGTCCAAAAGTGAATATTCATCAAAAACAGTGTCTGTCTGGTGGTCCAGCGCTGGTATTATCCACTACAGCTTCATGGAACCTGGTCAACCCATTACAGCGGATGTCTACTGCAACCAATTGGATGAAATGATGAGGGTGCTTGTGATTAAGCAGCCAAGATGGGTCACTAGAGACAGAACAATCCTCTTGCAAGACAACACTCGACCACATGTCTCACAAACAACGCTGCTCAGACTACAGAGGTTGGACTTGGAAACTCTCTGTCATCCACTGTGTTCACCAGACCTTGTACCAACTGACTACCACTTCTTCCAGGCTTTGGACCACTTCTTGCAAGGAAAAATACTCAATTCTCAACAAGTTGTGGGAAATGCCGTTGGCAATTTCATTGCCACTCGCTCTCCAGGCTTCTTCGCTGCTGGCATGAACCAGCTACCGTTAAGATGGCAACACGGCGTTGATAGTTTAGGTGTGTACTTTGATTCGTTGTGCTGCTTCTGATATAATAAACTACACTTTTGCTTTGAAATCAGACATTTCGTATTTAGTGATCTAAAATATAAGCACCTTTTTCTGCGAAGGTGCTTATGTCAGGAACGATTTATCAGAATTGAATTTATTTTCTAAACTTACACCATTTTGTGTGCTTAGGGGACCTCGCGGATAATTCACCTGAGAGAGGATGAGGCCATCCGTGTTTCTGCGTGAACTGCCCGCGAGGTCCCACGCCTCTCAGTGTAATGCTTCTCAACCATTCTGCTGTTTGAGCTCTTTGCTTTATTGTTCTTCCTAAATATTAAGGTATCACGGCATGTAGTATTTCAATCAATTCAGAATATTTTCAAATGAGACCATTTTTGTTTGAGTGTTTACTTTCAATATGAAAGCACCAAGGGGCTTCGATTCTCTACCCATCAGCTTCCCGCTTTCTTCTCTGCTCCTCGAGCACGCACGCATATCGTAATGATTACCTCGGCTCTACTTGAGGAAACACGAACGGCTCATTTGAACGGCTTTTCTGGACACTTGGCCAAATTTCAGGACCAGTCATCAGGGCCTTGTTTACGCAATCAATTTGCTGGAATCTGCCACAATTTGGTGTCCATACTTTTTTTTTTACTACTCATTTAAAATCCATAGGGGGTAGGAAAGGAAAGGGGAAAAAAAAGATATTAACTCTGTGCACAAAATCCTGCTGATTATTAATATTGTGGTGAGCTTCCTTCTCTTAACAGTGGGCCACTTTCCAAAATGTAAGCTTCCTGGCCCGGTCTGTATGCGACGAGAAACAGTAGACAGAGACGCTGACAGGGAAAAATATGATTTTGCAAATGTTAGGCAAATGCATTATTTTAATCTTGGGAGAGTCGAAGGACATTTTGTTCTAACTTTTCTTTTATTGAATCTGAAGTTCATAAGATCTCCCACGTGAACGAGAGAGGTTGAAATCCAATGTTATTGACTGCAGTTGTTACATATAAATTAGACGTGACTAGATTTCAACATATTTATTTTTTAAATAAGCTAGTGAGTTCCTTAAACCTTAAGAAGTAACAAAACTTAACATCATATTTATCTATTTATGTTCTAGATCAGGGGAGAGTGACTTAATTTCTGTGGATTTTCATCAGGATAAAACTAATACTGACTTTGAGGAGATGTGTGTGGTCCATCCCTCTTCCATCCCTTTTATATCCATTTAACAACATTTTGAAATTTAGGACTCACCGTTTTAGGGCTTAGTTTTATCAGTGAGACACTTCATTATTGCTGCATCCCACCTCATTTGGTAAGATGCTAAAAGCAGATATAGAACTGCTTCAACTGGACAGAAATAGACTAAGCAGTTAAAACAATAAAAAGTGTATTACAATATTGATGTGCTCAGTGTTAATCCCAGCTCCTGGATGACTTCATATCCCATCCTTAATTATCAATGTTTGTTTAACTCTTAATGGAAAAAAATGTTTTCAATCTTGCCTCGAGCTTGAGGTTTGGGTGCAAGCATCATAGAGTTAGACAATCTGCAGTTCAATCCATCCACCTCCACTACTTAAGTTTCAATTTTGTTATTTGTAAGTAGGACTAGTGATTGTATTGGTGACTTTCCCCCCTCTAAATTTAGGAAGAACGAAATGAGATAATGCGTGTAAAATCTGAAGCAAAATATTTGGAACATACACCAACTTCATTAAACACAAGTATTAACATTCATATTAATAATTAAAACATCTATTAGAGTTAATTTCTGCTTTAGTTATTTATATATAATATAAGCCATATTTGCCACTAGTAGTTTTAAGAATTAAATTTTCCTGTACAATTGATGCTGCCTCAAAATTGCCTCAAGTGTTGAGTTGTGAACTTGTTTGCCCTTGTACATTAGGGACAATTTTCAACTATCCAGATATATTTTGGCCACTGATTTTTGTTACTATCATTATTTTTTAAGAAATTGAAACAATTTTCTAGAATTCTAGTGGAATCTGGCATTAGTTTCTCTGAGACTTTTTGTTTTAATTGTGTGACCAGCAGTGTGTGAGCCATAATATTGCTCCATTCTTACCCAATCCACTGGGATGTGTTCTTTAATAATTTTATCTCCCAAAATGATTCCTCTAAAATGAGGCACAAACATTAAAAAAAAACTCTCAAGGACACAGTATGTCAAACAAATAGAGTATTATTTTGTAAATATGACACATTACTTGGCCGGTCTCACAGAAGCACTGATGTGTTAGCAAAACAAATATCAGATCCGTTGACATTTTGGTTAAAGCAGTAGCTTTGATTCACTTTCTGTACAAAAGCACCAAGGCTCAAAATTTTCTTGGAAATATGTTATGATTCAAATCAAACCAACATGGATTTCTTGGGAAACTAGTATCTTTAAAGCCTTTGCAACACAGTACAAGGGACGGAAAGAAATTAAAGACATGAAGATTATGTTCAAGGAGCTTATGAAATGAGATGAAAATACCAAAAATAAAATTAAAAATCTTATCGATCACATGCAACAGAAGAGGGAGAAACAACAGGCAGTGTGGAATTGCTGGAATGTGGATAATACCGTGTTTCTCCGAAAATAAGACCTACCCGTAAAACAAGCCCCAGCAGGATGTCTAAGCGTGTGCGCAATAGAAGCCCTGCCCCA
This sequence comes from Mirza zaza, assembly GCA_008750895.1. Taxonomy (NCBI): domain Eukaryota; kingdom Metazoa; phylum Chordata; class Mammalia; order Primates; family Cheirogaleidae; genus Mirza; species Mirza zaza. The sequence goes on along the minus strand of VSMD01027955.1, from coordinate 38,125 downwards.
AAAATAAACCCTAGTGATGGGCGTGGCTACGCAGCGCGTCTGCACAACCCATGCATGTCGTCGCGGAGCGGGAAAGAACACGAGCAGCCCTTCTCATCTGCCCCGTCGTGACAGCTACTGTCCCAGAGGTGACCGGAAAGGTGCGGCCGGCCCCACCAACAAGGCCGGCTCCCCCTGTCGGGTCCCGGCCACCCTGTGTGTGCTGCAAGCTGAGGCTTTGAGGGGAAAATAACACACCCCCTGAAAATAAGCCCTGGGGTGTCTTCTTGAGGAAAAATAAAATATAAGACCCTGTCTTACTTTCGGGGAAACGCGGTACATGAGGTGAGGAGAAAGGATCGCTCTTTCCTGCCTTTCGGTCATGGGGGTTTGAGCAGGGTTTAGGTTATGAAAAGAAATGGAATATGTTCCTAAGTGGGAAAGAGGCTTTCCAAAGGGAGAGAACATCGTGATCCAGAGTGCTGAAGCCGGACACTGGGCTATCGTTCAGGAGAAGACAGCAAAGACGGACACCGGGAGAGAGGGAAGTTGTGTGGACTGGAGACTTGCGTGGCAGGCATGGTAGCCTGGGTGAGTACGTCTCTCTGGAACTCTGCTTGGGAATATTAAATTGGCCCAGATCTGCACATGAGTTTAAATAAGTCCATGTTGAAATTAATTTTGTTCAGGGTTCAAAGTTTAAAAAAATTATTTTGGAATTGTTTCACAAAGTAGAGTATATCATACACACACACGCATATAGCTACTGTATTTATTGGTGGGTGGGACAGCTGAATGCTTTCCATTAAAATATTAGAAACGTTATTATTCCCATCTGTTAGCCTGCTTATAAATCTATGAGAAAAGTTATTACAAATACAATTCCGCCTTGTGTTTGCCTGTGTTTTAAAAAATGGGTTTGGTGTACATTTCTCCCCAGAGCTTAGAGACTGGCTTTAACCCAGAGTGGGGCCCGTTCTCCAACATGCGGTTTTGCACTCCGGCGGATTTCGACAGCAAGCAATTTATGGTTGCTTGAAATTTTCAAGGACTAAGTAAATTAATTTGGTTGATCTAATTTTTTTTCTAGATGCAAAGTTATGTTTGATGGTCAAGTAACCAGAAAATCTACCATTTATCAACAGAAACAGTTCATACAAACTTATTAAGATAGCAGATGATACACAATTTTGCAACACACCCACCTCATTTCATTTTTGGCACAATGAATTGGGTTAGAATCACTAGTTTTTTGTTTGTTTTTTTTTCTGTTAGTAGCAGTTTGTGAGACTCAAGGAAGAAACACCATCAGCAGCCACACCTCAGTGGAATTTTTTCAAAATAAAATAAGCTCTGTAAGAAAGATTCCGGGCAATGATAGGAGAGTCTCTCTCAAGTCGGTTCTATCGTCTTCGTTTAATGCTTCCTTGTTCCCACTCCTGAAGGGGAGAATCCCACAGTCAGGCTCAGAGACGCGTCCATTTGCTGCAGCTTGATTTAAGTCCTCCGTGCTCCTGGGACTTGCTCATTTTTGCTTCAGAGAAAATTAGGCTGCAAAAGCCCCATAATATGCTTGGCTACCGACAGCTCTTTTTAAAAATGCTTTGGAGGAGGTATTTGACATTTCCAAGATCCGCTGTGGACCTGTCATGGCTCAGCTCCTCCAACGGGCCGTTGCCAGCAATTACATAACCCGGCCCCTTGGAAGGGGCCCAGGGAGGGTCCCCTCCTGGCACACATTCTTCTGTGCTTCTTGATTCCCTCGAGTCTCTCGTAGGTACACGTTTTGCCAAAATAAGGATATAAGCGCTGGACAACGGTGCTACGTGGTTCGTGGGTATTTTACGCACGTTTGATCTAGGAGAACACAGGTAAGGAAAGCAAGAACACCTGGCAGTGGACAGGGGAAGGTTCTCGTTCCTGCCTCTGGGGCGAAAGGAGTCTTCTTACTGCTGAGCAGAAGCCGAAGGCAGCTGGAGCACAGGAGGCCACGCTCCGAGCTGGAAAACGGGATGATGGGGAGGACCGGGGCAATCCAGAGAAAAGCCGACTTTGCTGTCTTGTCCTTAGGACTTCTGTTTTCCTTCTGTAGCTGGGAAAAAAAGAAGAAAGAAGGAAGGAAAGAAAGAAGGAAGGAAGGAAGGAAGGAAGGAAGGAAGGAAGGAAGGAAGGAAGGAAGGAAGGAAGGAAGGAAGGAAGGAAGGAAGGAAGGAAGGAAGGGAAGGAAGGAAAGAAAGAAAGAATCCCCCAAACCAAAAGCAAATCAAAACGAAACTTAATGGACAATAGGCAAGCAAATAATCCAAACTAAATATTTGTTTATTTGGGGTATTTGTGGGGTGAGGTTGGCGACTGCAGGCACCGAGGGTGCACACGGAACGGCACTTTGTCTACACTGAGGCCGGAGCTGTGGAGATCTCAGCGCCGCGCGTTGTGTGTGGTTTGTGGACGTGAGGTGCTGGACTCCCGCACAGGGCAGGTGGGGAGTTTGCACTCTGGGGGAGAAGGGAGCTAAAGTTATTTTATTTTGAAAAGACACTCTGTACTGTCCTGTGGATATTTTATTCTTCAATAAAACATCCCTATGAAAAATAGGTTGGAATTCTAAAACAATAACTTAAAGATTGGCTGATGACATTAAACGTCACAGAAGTTAATTTCCTATAATCGGGAAACTGTCAAACTCGACACGAACTACCAAATTTAAAGTGCTTTTTTTGTTTATGCGAAAGATAACTGTGTTTTATTCAAACACTATCATCAGTCGATGTGACTTCGCAGGCTTGAATTAAAATAAATTGAGAAAAAGAATCACAAAGCTACCCAAGCCTGCTCTCAGTGGTAAAACCATGGAGCACTTGTTTGCTCGCAAGAGCACAGGGACCTCGTGATATTAAGACTCGGGTAGAGGGCTGGGCGGGGTGGCTCATGCCTGTCCAAACTACTCGGGAGGCTGAGGCAGGAGGATCACTTGAGCCCAGGAGTTTGAGGTTGCTGTGAACAAGGCTGACACCACGGCACTCTAGCCCGGGCAACAGAGTGAGACTCTGTCTCCAAAAAAAGGAAAAAGCGGGTAGCATGAACAGCCTTTCCCTGCACATCGGTATGGTGTGCTGTGTGTTTCTTTGGGCATTTTACAGAACATACGAACACGTCGTGCAAGTGTGTGCAAACCACGCGGGATAAGGAGGTTATTGCATGAAGTATTTAGACCCTGACGGTCAACAACACACCCACCTGTTCCTGTTAGAGGAAGGAGAGTTCTGCGAGCTCTTCAAAGTTAGGTGAGTTAGGAAAGTGTTCCATTACGTGTTAGAGTTACTGGTCGCCAGAGGCAATAATCGAACTATTTTCCCGTCTCCTTGGGTTTGCACCCCCCGATCTCATTCTCATCATCACAGCTCCTGAGGGCTGGAGGCCAAGGGTCCCCCCTGCTGAGCGAGGAGATGCAGACTGGATTCATAGCTGCCCACTGGCCTTCCCGCCATGCGTGCGGTAATCATTCAGAGACAGAAGGGTTCTTGCCACCGATCGAAGCCTGCAGTTACAGCGTCTGTTATGCACAAAGCTAGTTACGACACCCGACATTTACCAAAGAGGAGAGCCTACCCTGTTTCCCCGAAAATAAGGTAGGGTCGTATGTTTATTTTTCCTCAAGAAGACACCCTAGGGCTTATTTTCAGGGGATGTGTTATTTTTTTTTTTAAGTGCAGTACAACAATCTACATTGATTCGAATAGAGTGAAGTCGTCTTCTTCTGGAACATCATCATCACTCTCCAAACCCCGAATTCCATCCTGAATGTCTTGCGACTCTGTTTCCTTTAGAACCACTGGCCCCAATCTCTCCTGTCGAGCACTAGAGCTCTCACGGGGCAGATGAGAAGGGCTGCTCGTCTTCTTTCCTGCTCTGCGACGACATGCACGGGTTGTGCAGACGCGCTGCGCAGCCATGCCCGTCACTAGGGCTTATTTTCGGGGTAGGTCTTCTATTGCACACATGCTTAGAAATCCTGCTAGGGATTGTTTTACGGTTAGGTCTTATTTTCAGGGAAACACGGTAGATGCATGGTAGATGCATGGACGTGCCTAAAATAACCCAGCTTCTCTTAACTAGGAGGGTGAAGCTGTCTTATAGAGGGAGCTTAAGGGTTTCTGGAACAACGAGTCGGATCTATCTAGCTCAGGCTGCCGGCGGTGCGTTTGCAGGGGGCTGAGGGACGCGGAAAGACATACGTGGTCTCACGTCAGGAATGCTGCAGCTGCCAAGCAGACGGGACGTCAGGTCTAACAGGCCCGGGCACGGCCTGATGCTGTAGTTGGCGACGATCTTTAGGTTCTACGTGAAAATGGAGACCCCTCGGCCTCGAACCCGCTCATGCCGCAGGGTCTGGGCAGGCACAGTTCTGATCTCCACGGCCGGGGCGTCTCTTTGTGTCATTGAAAAGGAAATTAGGTGTAAGAGTCGAGATTCGCAGGGCCGCGGGACAGAGAGGCAGAGTCACCGAGGCTGTGATCATCAAAAGGAGTTTTATTGTCTAGCTCAAGCTAGGGTCCGAGCCCCCAGAGTGCCAGCGCAGTGGCCTCTTCTCCGGGCAGGGACCCCCCTTTGTGTGCTAGTGACCCTTTTATACCCAAGCTGTTTACATGCCGATCATGCATCCGCCCCCACAGTGATTCTCACTCCATCCTGCCCCCGACAGGCCCCAACCTGTTCCGGGTCCTCGCTGAGAGACTCGGTTTCTGAGCTCTTTGTCTTTCTCCTCTGCATCCCATAATGCACCCATAATGCCTTGCGGTTAGCAAGCAAGCGGTAAACAGAAGCTGGAAGGTGTTCGTTGTCCTTATAGCCCCGTATCTTACATTAGGGTCGCAGCGAATTTTCCCCGGGAAATAGAAAACAACGTCAGCAGTGAGGAGCTGAACTTGCCGCTCACTCCTGGCTCCGGCCACGGACGCTGCCCCTCGCCGGCGTGGCCACGACGCGGCCACGGAAGGAACTGTCCAGCGTGGGTTTAAGACGCGGCCACACTGTCCGTGTGGGGCCACACACGGAGCCGCCGGCTCAGCTCCGCTCCTCCCTCTTTCTTCTTTTATTTCTGGGGTCCCCTGGGCCAAGAGGGGGTCCACTCAGTCCGCTGCGGGCTTAAGATTTTATTTGAGTTCACAACTTGCACATATTTTTTTAAGTTCCTGCTGAAATCAAATTCCAGGTTTTCAGGGCGAGCAGGCGTGCTCCCTGGAGGGGAGTGTTGACGGGTATGCGGAGAAAGGGAGGAAGCTCCTTTATGACTTTTCAAAATCAAAGCTGAATTTTAAATGCTGCATGCCGACCTAATAGCAGACGCTTTCCTCCGTGGAGATGGCGTGGCCTTGGGAGCGTGAGTTTTCACACTTGTGTGCAAAGGGAGCTTCAGAGATAGGAGCAGAATATTTTTTTTTTTTATTTTATATATATATATATTTCTTTTTGAGACAGAGTCTCACTCTGTTGTCCAGGCTAGAGTGAGTGCCGTGGCATCAGCCTAGCTCACAGCAACCTCAAACTCCTGGGCTCAACTGATCCTCCTGCCTCGGCCTCCCGAGTAGCTGGGACTACAGGCATGCGCCACCATGCCCGGCTAATTATTTTCTATATATTTTAGTTGTCCAGATAATTTCTTTGTTTTCTTTCTTTCTTTCTTTCTTTCTTTCTTTCTTTCTTTCTTTCTTTCTTTCTTTCTTTCTTTCTTTCTTTCTTTCTTTCTTTCTTTTCTTTCCTTTCTTTCTTTTCTTTCCTTTCTTTCTTTCTTTCTTTCTTTCTTTCTTTCTTTCTTTCTTTCTTTCTTTCTTTCTTTCTTTCTTTCTTTCTTTCTTTCTTTCCTTTCTTTCTTTCGTAGAGATAGGGTCTTGCTCTTGCTCAGGCTGGTCTCAAACTCCCAACCTCTAGTAATCCTCCCGCCTCAGCCTCCCAGAGTGCTGGGATTACAGGCGTGAGCCACCGCGCCCTGCTTGGAACAGAATATTTTAAACAAAGTTTGCAACAGGGGAGTTGGTTTCAACTAAGATGGAGCAAGTCTCAAACTCTGTCAGATAATTTGGAATAAGGCCCCCTCTGTCTCTTCTCTGCTTTCTCACATGCAGACACCGCATATTCCCACAGGTTTCAGCTTAAATTCTTGGAAGCTCAGGTCTGTGGAATGATGTCATTTGCCACGGTCGTCTAAAGGGAAACGGCATTTTGTTTTTCCTGCTGCCTGCATTAGAACGGTGTTTAATTTTTTTCCCTCCACGCATTCTGAAACCTCAGTATTATATGTCTGACAACAGCTCGGTGAAATCTTTAAGAAAATTCTCACGCGCCCGGGTTCACGGCGACGTGCAAATTACACGCCGAGGGCGGGAGCTCCCTCCGTCAGGGCGCACGCGGCGTTTTGGGGGAACTTTGCCTCGCCAGTGTCCGCCTGGGAAAAAGAAACGTGTCGCTACGCAGCGAGCCAATGCGAGTCTGCGATGTCCGTAAGATTTTCGAGACGTGCTTTCTGGTTCCTCCTCTCTTCTCTCTTGATACACACGTCTGCCGTAAGTTCCCGGGAAGGCTGAAGAAGGAGAAGCATCTGCAGGGCGGGTATCTGGGGCGGTGCTGTGGCGACGCTGACCCTGCACGCCGGGCCCTGCAGCCGGGCGGGTCCCGAGGACGAGGGCTGCCCCCTCCCCTCCGGGACCGGCAAAACAGAAGCCACGGCATCCCGGCGAGAGCGGATCCCGTGGCCCAGGCTGGGGCCAGAGCCTGCGCCGGGGGACCCAGAGGAGACCAAGGCCACGTGCACCAGCCAGGGAGTTAGCCTGGGACGAGACTGGGATGGACGGACGGACGTGCAGTCTGGTTTCTAGCAGCCGGGAAATGAGGACGGCCGTGTGCAGATGGGGGCCATGCGCAGGCGTGCTGGTGAGGAGAGCGGGAATCTACCTGCGGTGGTTTCACTTCTCCAGTGAAATGGGAAACAAAACCGAGTGAAAGAGAGAAGGGAGAGGGGCGGTGAAAGCATGGATGGGGAGGGCAGTCGTGGAGGGCCGTCCTGAACAGCCAAAGGCTGGGTTGGCGGGAGACGCGGTGGTGTGCGTTCCTGGCTAGGGCTCAGTCAGGGACCGGGAAGGGCAGGTCCATGGGGCAGAGATGCTGCTGGTGCCCGGGGAACCGTTGCCGGGAGACCAGAGCCAGGCGGTGGGGATGGCGGTGTGGCCAGACAGCGGGAATGACAGGCCGAGGGAATGGCCGGTGAGTGGGTGCAACATGTTTCTTTTTCTTAGATGTAGAATTCTGCCCCGAGTGACAGCAGGAATGCTGGTGGAAATGCGAGGACCTGAAACTAGGCACTGCAGGGGAACGACAGGGACGTCGGCAGTTAAACTCTAACAGAGAGGAGACGTCAGTGATTTTGGCGGGTGGTTTGAACTTCCAGGAGTTTTGCTCTTCCTGGGAGAAGGAAAGTGAAAGTTCCGGAATAAGAAGTCCAGTGAGGGTGTCCACCGTTGTAGGGAGGTATTGGATCGCAGTGGTCTCCAGCCACGAGCTTAGAACCCACTGACCCTCCGTTTCTTACTAGACTTGGTGATCTCGGGTGAGTTACCTTCTCACGATCTCACTTTCTTCACTGGCAAATCGGGGATGATATTTTCTCTCCCATAGGGTTACCTTAAGCATAAAGTGAGTTACATAGGCGTTAATGCCTAACACATAGTGACTGCTCAGTACGTTTGGACATGATCCACTTCCAGCCTGTAGTTGGAAGAAGTATCAGAGGAGAAAACGTCTGTCTCCTCTTGGTGGCACTGTGGGGTCAGTCACGCCCTCAGGGAGATGTGCGGCTTCTGAAGGGCAGAAGATGACAGCGGGGGTCGCGGGGGAGTGGGCTCAGAGAACACCTGGCAGGTGTAGAAAGGGCTTCGCTGACAGCCAGGTGCAAGTCAGCGTTCAGTGGAAGCTTCTAGTGCGTGGGAAGTTTGGGTCCACGATCTACAGGGACAAGATCCTTGTGGTAACAGGTGACACGGAAGTCGCCCATTAGCGCCCGTGGGCAACAGCTTTATATTAATAACATGCGTTGAGATTATTCTGATATTATTTTCAGAAGACCTAAGTACTATGTTTCCCCGGAAATAAGACCTCCCCATAAAATAAGCCCTAGCAGGATTTCTAAGCATGTGTGCAATAGAAGCCCCCTCCCTAAAATAATACCTAGTGACGGGCGTGGCTGCGCAGCGCATCTGCACAACCCATGCATTTCGCTGCGGAACGGGAAAGAACACGAGCAGCCCTTCTCATCTGCCCGGTCGTGACAGCTGCTATCCCAGAGGTGACCGGAAAGGTGCGGGCAGCCCCCACCCACAAGGTCGGCTCCCCCTGTCGGGTCCCGGCCGTCCTGTGCGTGCTGCAAGCTGAGGCTTTGAGGGGAAAATATCACACACCCCCTGAAAATACGCCCTCGGCTGTCTTCTTGAGGAAAAATAAATATAAGACCCTGTCATATTTTCGGGGAAACGCAGTATTGCCTGGTTATCGCCTGCTTTCTAATTTGACCTCTCACGTAGTCCGGTGGAGGCGGGTGAGTCTCGAGGGACCATCCTGAGCGTGTGAAGTCTTACCTGGCCCCACACTCTGAGATAAATGCAAGAACAGGGAGACGGCACAGGAGCCTTTGCCAGAATACTGCTCGTTTATTTTGATCCCCTTGAAAAATATTAAGTAAGAAAAGCAAAGCGTGATTAACTTAGAACTATAAATAAACATAGATCTAATTTACCTAAACAGATCCAACCATGCGAAACATAGAACAAGAAGATAATTGAATAACCATGAATTATGTAGTAGATCTGGAGAATATGATTTAAACGCGTGCCCAGATTTGCATTTTTCTTAACACTTGGAAATCTTCAGCTTTTTGCCAGTTTGTCTTATCACGTGTGCACTGCTTTCCTCTCCCAAAAATCAGGTACATCGTGGTTCTCCCAGTAGGAGAAGTTATAATACAAAGTAAAACACAGAATTTTGCAAGGAATTGATGACGCTGGGAGGAAAGTATAAAACGGCACTTGCTGAACAAGAGGAAATGATCAAAGACAGGCAGCGGAGGCGGAAGGTTTGCAAAGGGAGGATTGGAGGAAAGGCAGGTGCCAGAATAGCTCAAACCTTTCCAATCCCCCAAATCTCTGAGGCTGGAGAGTTTTACCCTGGAGATCTTGTTAGTGTGTTTATAAAATTTTAATAGTTGTCTAAATTGCAAACTTTTTAGACCTTGCTCTTCAGGATCCATATGCTGTGCATTTAGTAGAAAGAAAGTGAATTGAAATCAGGGGAGCCCAAAAAGTACATGATGTGAAAACCAGAAAGCAATAAGGAAGCCCATGAGAAACATCACAGCTGTTTGCACAAATCAAAACCCACTGAGTTCCTGGAGATTTTCTAGGTCAGCACAGATGAAATGTCACAACAGGGATCGTTTTCCCCTTGAGGAAATTTTGCCCTAAATTCATTATCTGACCTAATAAGCTCCACTTCACCAGAAGCGATTATTAAATATTTATGGACCCATATTTTTCAGGGAATAGTATTGTTGGTGCAAAGACAAGATTATGGAGTTATGATGTTGTCGTCAATTTATTACTAATAAAATCACACATTTTTAGATTCGTAAATTCGTACGTAAATTGTTCTTGTCTCTTCCTCTATCTATCCTTCTTTCTTTATCTTTTTTCATTTTTTGTATTTTATGCCTTACCATGGCAGTCTCGCCATGTGACAAACACACATGAAAGTGGAAAATGTCAGTTTGTTCGAGTCACACAGCAAAACTTTCCCTTAAAGACTAAAACTTTCCCTTAAAGCTCGAAGATGATTCCATAAAAGAATTTAAACAGACCCGGAAGGCGCCTGACTTCTTCCAACACCAACAATTGCATCCAACATAACAGGGAGGGCATGCGGCCAGGTAAGGAGAATTTGCACCTGCGTGATGTCGATTCAGGACACGCAATTTAGCGGACCGAGAACCGCAAATGGAAAAAAAAAGTGAAATTATTTATCAGGAGATAAAATCCGAGCTCTCCCACACTCACGCGGAATTCGATACCTTGCTAAACTGCCCAAGTGCAGACATGCTTTACCCTCTGCACAAACACCCACCGGGATGAAGTCAAGTCGGGCAGACAAACCCAGGGATGCAGGGGGCAAAACCAGTCGATACCGTTAGCAACAAGTCTGTGAGACACGGCTGTGGGCGCAGTGACAGCGGCAGCACACCTTTGGACTCCCGGAGTCCCGTGTCAAGGAGCTCGGGTGACTGGAGAGCAAGACATGCTAGTCTGGGGACGGCGTCTCTGTAAAGCCAGGGACCGGCTACGGCCAATGATGAGGGGACGGGGAAACCACCAGCCGCAGACCTGTACGCTCAGCACCTGCTCTGGAGGACCCAAAGGGAAACAGCGTGGTACCTGGGCACCTAGCAGCATCCACTGGCATAGACGGGCATGTGTTCTGGAGGAGCTGGTGGGACTGGGGGCTGCACCGCGGTGCCCAGGTGAATGCAAAGATTTCTAGTGAGGAGCGAAGGGGCCCCACGCAAGGCACAGGCAGAGGAGTGGTAGGGGACCCGCAGACACAGGACGGAGAAGACCGGGATAAAGGCAGGGGCAGGTCACAGGGCTGGGGGACCTCAGAAGCGAGACGTCTTGCTTTTTCAGACTCCATAAATACACCAGAGTGGGGAGCTTTGTGAAGTTTGACAGGCTATGTGCGTCAAACCCTGGTAAAATTAACTTTCCTAAAACTGAACACTAGAAAATTTCAAACATCAAGGGCAAAACCCAATTAAAGAGCGAAGAGGTTTCAGTGGAGTTTCACAGAGAAAACTTGTACTTTGTCCTAAGAATGCATGAGTAAGCCCGTCTCCTCCTACAAGAAGATCCCGTTTTCATAAAACATCACTGAATTTGCTTGTGAAATTGAACATAAATGTAAATTCAACGTAGGCTTTTGAAATTATGTTTCTCTTGAGTCCCCCAAAATTATTTCAGCTAAAAACATTTTGGGTAATTTTCTCTCAATCTTATCTGCCCTTTGAAATTTGCATACTTTTAAGAACCTCATTTGCCTACATAGCCGCTTTACTTAACATGTATTTGCAAAAGGGGTGGTTGGAAAAACACTCTAAACTGGAACTTTGTGTGGGTGTCTCTTTGTGTGCATGTGTGTGTATGTGTCTCTTTGTGTGTGTGTGGTTTCCCTAGCTTTGAAAATTTCTCAACATATTCATGCTGTAAAAATGTGCTCCGCAGGGTGACCTGCCAGGCTGTTTCTTGCCTAATAGTCTGCTTATTTCCCTGCTTGATTGTTCCTGGTATTCAGAGACTGCCTCTCATGCCTTACGTTATTCTATATAAAAAGAATCCCATCTCTTTCATGGAGACAATAAATACCTCTTTACAAGGCTTTATAAAAGGTAGGAAGCAGCAACTTCTTTCTGCATCCTCAGGATGATGGTTATAACTTTAAAATCACTTTCCTTGGAGGTTTTCTATTTTTGTTGCCCTTTCCAATGGAAAAAATACCATCATTGTAACTGTTTATAGTTTCATAACAAGGAAATGACACTGACATAATGACTATTGACGTTTGTTGAAATCATTAATTGTGCCAGGCATTTATTTTTAAAAAACGAAATAAATGTATCAGGTAATATTTATAGAAATGTATTATATATACAGGGCTATCTTTCATCTGTTATAAGAATTAATGACTTTGTATTTCCCACATATGAGGCAGGCACTGCCATTATCCTCTTCTACAGATGAGAAAACTGAGGCATACTAAGGTTGAATAGGTTAAACATTGGTAATGTGTTCATAAACAGAAAGAAAATTTTGAACCCAGGCCATCTGAAGCCAGACTCTATGTTCTTTACTGGTATATCATGATGTCTCTTGATGATCTAAAATATACAACAGGAGATATGAGGTGGATTGAATAACAAAGCATACTTTTCTGGCTGGAGGGTGTTTTTTATACTTGTTGGTCAGAGATGCTCTGGTTCTTTTGACATATAGCCTGCTACTCCTCAACACACAGGAGGAATTCTTTAACAGAACTTTTGTGAGCAATTGGTGAACATCACTTTACAAATGTTACCTGACTCAGAATGTAATCATTGTTCTATTTAGTTATTAGATTGTGACACAATTCAGCACCCTTTTATGATAAGAACACTTAACAAAATAGGCATAGATGGGACTTAGCTCAAAATGATAAAAACCACGTATGACAAACCCACAGCCAACATCATACTGAATAGGGAAAAATTGAAAGCATTCCCACTTAGAACTGGAACCAGAAAACGTTGCCCTCTGTCACCACTTCTATTCAACATAGTGCTGGAAGTTCTAGTCAGAGTAATCAGACAAAAGAAGGAAATCAAGGGAAGCCAAATGGGACAGAAGAGGTCAAGGTATCACTCTGCTGACCATATGATCTTATATCTATAAAACCCCAAAGATTCTGCCATGAGATTACTGGAATTGATAAACAAATTCAGTAAAGTCTCAGGTTACAAAATCAATGTACAGAAATCAGCAGCATTCCTATACCCCAACAACAATCAAACTGAGAACAAAATCAAAGACTCAATATCCTTCACATTAGCAACAAAACAAAATAAAATATCTAGGAATATATTTAACTAAGGAGGCGAAAGACCTCTACAGGGAGAACTATGAAACACTGAGAAGGGAAATACCGTGTTTCCCCGAAAATAAGACCTACCCATAAAATAAGCCCTAGCAGGATTTCTAAGCATTTGCACAATAGAAGCCCTGCCCCAAAAATAAGACCTAGTGATGGGCGTGGCTACGCAGCGCATCTGTACAACCCATGCATCTCGTCTTAAAGTAGTAAGAAGACCAGCAGCCCTTCTCATCCACCCCATGAGAGCTCTATGGCTTGACATGAGAGAGTGGGGCCAATGGTTCTAAAGAAAATAGAGTCTCAAGACATTCAGGATGGAATTCAGGGTTTGGAGAGTTATGATGATGTTCCAGAAGAAGATGACTTAACTATATTTGAATAAATATAGATTGTTGTACCGTTCTTAAAAAACTAACACATCCCCCTGAAAATAAGCCCTAGTGTGTCTTCTTGAGGAAAAATAAATATAAGCCCTGTCTTATTTTGGGGGAAACACAGTAGCAGAGGATGTAAACAGAGGGAAAAACGTACCATGCTCATAGGTCGGCAGAATCAACATTGTTAAAATGTCTATACTACCCAAAGTGATCTACAGATTCAATGCAATCCCCATTAAAATGCAAACATCATTTTTCACAGATGTAGAAAAAATAATTCTAGGCTTTGTATGGAACCAGAGAAGACTCTATATAGACAAAGCAACCTTAAGCAAAAGGAACGAATTGGGAGGCATCAATTTATCAGACTTCAAGCTATACTACAAGACTATAAAAAGCAAAACAGCATGGTACTAGCACGAGAACAGAGACATAGACCAATGGAACAGAGCTGAGAACCCAGTTATAAAACCATCCTCATATAGCCATCTAATCTTTGACAAATCAGACAAAAACATACATGGGAAAACAATCCTTATTCAATAAATGGTGCTGGGAAAACTGGATAGCCACATGTCGAAGACTGAAACAGGATCCACACCTTTCTCCTCTCACAAAAATCAGCTATGGTAGATAACAGACTTAAACCTAAGGCATTCTAGAAGAAATGGCATTCTATAAGAATTCTAGAAGAAAATGCTGGAAAAACTCTTATAGACATTGGCCTAGGGAAAGAATTTATGAGGAAAACCCCATAGACAATCACAGAAACAACAAAAATAAATAAATGGGACCTGATCAAATTACAAAGCTTCTGTATAGCCAAAGAAACTATCACAAGAGCAAACAGACAACCTACATAATGAGAGAAAATATTTGCATGTTACACATTTGATAAAGGGCTGATAACTAGAGTCTATATAGAACTCAAGAAAATCGGCAAGGAAAAATCAAACAACCCCATCGAAAAGTAGGCAAAAGACATGAAGAAAACCTTTTCAAAAGAAGACCAACGAATGACCAACAAACATCTGAAAAAATGCTTAACATCTTGGATCATTAGGAAAATGCAAATCAAAACCACAATGAGATATCACTTAACTCTAGTGAGACTGGCCTTTTTCAGAAAGTCCCAAAACAATAAATGTTGGCATGGATGCGGAAAGATAGGAACACTCCTACACTGGTGGTGGGACTGCAGACTAGTGCAACCTCTGTGGAAAGCAATATGGAGATACCTCAAAGAACTAAAAGTAGAACTATCATTTGACCCAACAATCCCACTACTGGGCATCTACCCTAATGAAAAAAAGACATTCTATATATAAAAAAAAGATCTGCACTCCAATGTTTATAGCAGCCCAATTCACAATTGCAAAGATGTGAAAACCACCCAAGTGCCCATCAATACATGAGTGGATTAATAGAATGTGGTGTATGTATACCATGGAGTAGTATCCAGCCATAAAAATTGGTGAACTACCTGTGGTATTATCCTGGATGGAGCTGGAGCACATTCTTCTAAGTGAAGTATCACAAGAATGGAAAAACAAGCACTACATGCACTTGCCATTAAGGTGGTACTAATCGATCAACACTAATGTGCACATATGGGAAGTAACATTCCTCGAGTGTCGGGCAGGCCGGCAGGTGGGCAGGTGGAGGAGGAGATGGGTACATTCACACCTGACGGATGAGGTGTGTGCTCTCTGGTGGATGGGCATGCCTGGCAGGTGTTGCAAAGGCAATTTATGTAACCAAAGCATTTGTACCCATGTAATACTTTAAAATAAAAAAAAATACTATGACAAATAAATTAGAAAAGCAATAATTATTAGATTGTAACTGTAGGAGACACATCTAATTTCAAGGATGTAAAATGTTTGTAGGACAAGAATGACCCAGGTTCATAATAATCAAGTCAATAAAATGATAAAGAAAACTTAAAAGTTTCCTACTACAGAACAATTTGATACATGCGTTTGTTTTGGGTGCCTAGTTCTCACTTGTCATTTGGCTTCTAGCTGCCTCAGGGTGGAAAAGGGACTGTGTACGTATTTCTGAGGTAGAACAGCCAAACATGGGGATTGTGGGGTGCTTTGGAGTCAGGAAAGCAGAGTCCTGGTTCT
This sequence comes from Mirza zaza, assembly GCA_008750895.1. Classification (NCBI taxonomy): domain Eukaryota; kingdom Metazoa; phylum Chordata; class Mammalia; order Primates; family Cheirogaleidae; genus Mirza; species Mirza zaza. Next base: position 22,926 of record VSMD01027955.1, on the reverse strand, counting down.
GAAGTTCTCCCTGCTACACTCGGCGGTACCTCGTGTGGGCAGATAGCCCGGCAGAACCAGAGCTGGAGAGAACAATCGTGGACACACTGTCTCCTTGCATCGTATTAATCTTCTGCGGATGTCACTGGAAATATTGGCAATGGGTGAAACACATACTGCTGAGCATCCTCAGACTGCACTGTCTCGTGGCCTCGTTCACACAGTCACCTGGGCAGTGGTTCCTCTCTGACGCCCACCCAGGTAGCGGCGGCAGGTGAGATCTCCCACGGCCTCCCGAGTTCTGCAGCCGTGCAGGAGCTGCCTGGCACAGCAGAGCCCCGAACACAGGGCGAATTCCGCCCGGGGACTCTCCCACGGCAAGGCCGATCTGTGAGGCCGTGGGGCTCTCTGGCTCTGGGGCGAGCAGAGTCGGGCAGTGGGCAGGTGAGCACACGCAGAGTCGGCATCTGGGGGACCTTGCATTATTTTAATCCCGGCAGCGTCACCAACAGCACCCTACGGAGGTCTGCCCCTGCAGAGATCTAAACGAGTGCTGGTCGCATGGTCTCTCCACCGTGTCCTCAGTTTCTCCTTCCCCTGGCTGCCACCAGCCCCCTTCATGTGGTGCAGGAGGTCTGAGCCCACGTTCACGGATCTCGGAAATCTACTTATTTATGGTCAGCAATAAACAGTTGCTCCAAACGCCACGGGGTAACTCTCACAGGTGCGAGCAGTGTTCGGGGTAATTCGAGGAGGCTGGGCCGTGAGTTGGCGCTGAGTGTTTACTACCCGTCTGCACCCCGGGGCGTGGCTGTCTCCTTGGGATGCTTTTCTCCCTTCAGAGCTCCGGCTCCTGCGGGAAGACGTCCCAGCCGCCTTGTGACGCAGGGACACTAGATGTCAGCATCGCTCTTCCTCTTCCAGACAGAGGGCTAGAGGATGACGTCATCGCCTGCGCTTCCAGACAGAACCTTCCGCAGTCGCAGGCGCTTGCCGAGACAGCCCCGGCCATGGGCTCCGTCTCCCTGAGACAGGGTCTGGTTGTTTTAAGGAGTCGTGACCATTTCTCTTCTGCAAAGAGCAATATTTTTTTTTATGGAAAATTTTAGGCAAAAATAAAAACAATAGAAAGAAGAAATGGTATTGTCCTGGCCGTGCTAATGACGTTAATTCTGTGAAACGCAGATGGAGGGAGATGGAGATGTCGGCGTCCCTGAAGACCTGGTGGGTGGAAGGCAGGTGCAGGGCAGGTGGGGCATCGAGAGAGCGAGTGCATCAGGTATTTTCAGACCTGCGTGTCCACACATCCGACTGCATTCTCTCGTTTGCATCATGCATCTTTGAGAGATCTGGAGGATCGGGAAGCAGTATTTGAGGGTGGTGTCTTTGACGGAGAGCAAAGGCAACGACAGAATGTCTTGAAACAAAGTCTGCCGACATACTGTTTCCGAAGCCACGTGGTTGCTGCCACCTGGAGGTCCAGGCTTTTGTACATCAATGAGATTTTAACTGTGGGCAATCTGGGGGCTATTTCTTGCTACAAATTAGTAAGAGTCTACATGCAGTTTATCACTGGGAACTATCAATAGTATCATTTAGCTTCTTTGAAACAAACATCTTCTAGTCGTAGCTTCTATTTCTGCTCTCTTCATGATGCTAGACAAATACATATTTTTAATTGTATTTGTAATTTACTTGTAATTGTAATTGTCTCCAATTAAAAACTCCCCACACCAGAAACAGCTCCCTGATACTTTAGGGTACTGGCTCGCTCAGGTCCCACAGAAAAAAACTGGGAAGTCTAGTTAAGAAATGAAATACATATGAGAATTTACTGTATCTTAAATGTTGGTCTTCAAGCTAATATTAAAAATGGGTTTTCATAATCGTAAGAAAAATATTAAGTTGGATACCTACCTCATGTCTAACATGAATGAATTATGATCAATAAATATATGAATATGAAACGTGGGCAATATGTTCATAATTTCATAAAAACCTCAGTGTGGGAAAGGCTTTCCAAGTCTGAAGCCACTGCCAGCAACCACAAAAGCATGATGAATTTTACTTTATGAAAATCAAATTTTCTGTTTGGCAGAAAATACCATAAACGTAGTTATAAGAAAAGAAACACACTGGAATAGTATATTTTCAGTTCATCACAGACAGATAGCTAATTGTTCAATACATTAATTTAAAGAGACTGTCAAAATTAATAAGAAATATATGAATAAGTACAAAAAGGAGGAAAGTACATTATGAGAAATGTATATAATGGCTCTTAATATATAATGAGATGTTAAACCTCCCATGTTAAAAGCAAAATGCAAATAAATATTAAAATGTGCTTCGGGCCAATACCAAGTGCACAAAAAATCCTATATGAAAGGAAAAACTGTAAAGTTTTTGGAAGATAATGTAGGAGAATATATCCCTGACCTTGGGATAGAGGAGTTTTCTTTTTTAAACAACGCAGAAACAGTACTAATCATAAGGGAGAAGATTAATAACTGTGATTATATGAAATTAAAAATATGTATTTGTCTGGCATCATGAAGAGAGCGGAAATAGAAGCTATGACTAGAAGATATTTGTTTCAAAGAAGCTAAGTGATACTATTGATACTTCCCAGTGATACACTGCATGTAGACTCTTACTAATTTGTAGCGAGAAATAGCCCCAGGATTGCCCACAGTTAAAATCTCATTGTGGCCGCCCTCCTACTTAATAAACTTCTATCAGCCCTATAGAACCTTCTCCTCAGCTAACTATTAATACACGACTTTCTGAGTTGTTTCCCGGGAATAGGGGATTTTTTGCAAAACAGAGGAGTTGAGATTCTGAAGTCCCCTGAGCAGGGTTCCTCCCGCAAAGAATCACCACCCCCAGGATCTGCCCCAGGGCACGTGACCTCTCAGTTAGGTAGACCAACACCTGCGACCTGCTCCAGGGCACATGGACCCTCAGTTAGGTAAACCAACACCTGTGACCTGTCCCAGGGCACGGGGCCCCTCAGTTAGGTAGAACAACAACTGTGAGCTTCCCCAGGGCACGTGACCTTTCAGTTAGGTAGACCAACACCTGTGACCTGCTCCAGGGCACAGGGCCCCTCAGTTAGGTAGACCAACACCTGCGACCTGCCCCAGGGCACGTGGCCCCTCAGTTTAGTAGACCAACACCTGTGACCTGCTCCAGGGCATGTGGCTCCTCAGTTAGGTAGACCAACACCTGCAACCTGCTCCAGGGCACATGGACCCTCAGTTAGGTAGAACAACACCTGCGACCTTCCCCAGGGCACGTGACCTTTCAGTTAGGTACACCAACACCTGCGACCTGCCCTAGGGCATGTGGCCCCTCAGTTATGTAGAACAACACCTGTGACCTGCCCCAGGGCACGGGGCCCCTCAGTTAGGTAGACCAACACCCGAGACCTGCCCCAGGGCACGTGGCCCCTCCCGCAATGTCCCTGAATGGGAGAGTTTTCGGGAAACTTATCCTGTTCTCCCAGCAAGAGGACTGTTGTATTCAAAACTCCTTTCTTCCCTGGCCATCCTCACTGTCTCAACAACTAGATCTTCCTGTGATGAGCATCTGGACCCAGACGGAAACCCCCTTTTCCATTTCACCAGCAAAGTTGTGTCTGGTGTCAGTGAGAATTGGAGCAATGGGAACCAACTGAATCTATTGACGGGGTGGAAATTGCCACTGTTCTTTGATAAAACTGTTGCGTAGTAACATTTAAGATCCACGACTAGTGACCCAGCTAGAGAAACTCTTACACACGTGGACCAGAAGGCATGCCCAAGAGTGCTAATTGAAGCATTGTACTAAAATAATAGCCCCAAATTGGAAACAGCCCAAGTGCCAGTCAGACAGAAGGGTTAAATGAGTTGTGACATCTTTATTCAGTGGAATTCGATAAAGTAAAGAAAACGAACAAACGACAGCTACGTACTTAACAATCTCACAAAAATAATTGTCGAGCAAAAGAAGCCAGGCAGTGAGGACTGACTCTGCGTTATGTCATTCCACGTGTATAAGACTTCAACCCTAGGAAAACGGACGCGTGTTATATGGTGAAATTATAAAGCAAAGCACAGAACAAAGACAGTGCACGTCGGGGGGGCTTCCTTCCGGAGCTGTGAGCGCTTCCCGGGCAGGCGCCCCGTCCTTCATCCTTACCGTCAGCACCTAGCGTTGGATGCTGAGGATGTACGGTTGGCATACACTAAAGGCATTTCAATGTGTAGTGGACATGACAGTACTTACACAAAAGCTATTGACGATTGCTCGCTGAATATCTGCAGTCTCACCTTGTCTCTGTTCTGGGACGTGGATTCCGGGCAGGACGAGCACGAAGCCACTCCTGCTGGTCGCTAGGTCCTCACGGCACACTGCCCAGGGGACCTGCTGTTGGCTGTCGTGCCCTGGGGCATCACTACTTGTCGGTTATAGACACAAGACTCACAGATTTCTCCCCAAAGCCCTCACGGCAAGAAGGGGCTGCAGGCGAAAAAAGAGACTACGACAAAAGGGTGTAGGATATTTATTGATTTGTTAAAGACAAAAATTTTCGAGAACCTGTTATATGGATGAAGCCACGGAAAGGCTGGCATTCATTTCTCAGTGGAATGTAACCCGGTACAATTTGAGGATAGGTTGTGAATGTCTCAAACTTGAAAGAAATTGCAACTTCAAAAATATTGAACATTTCTAGGTCAAACTCACTCTCAGTTGGTCATTTCCCTTCTAAGACTTTCTTCTTCACATTCATGTTCATATCAGTAAAATGCCATTTTTAATATGAAAACCTAGGAAACAAAGTGTCTATTAACAGGAGTATTTAAAAATCAGTGATCGAACATCAATACATAAAGTAATAATGCCATCACGAAAAATGAGGGTCTTTGCTCGTGGATGTAATAGGAGTTCCAACATACTGTTAAACGGAAACGGAAAGAAGCAAAACTGTGTGCACGTCATTCTACTATTGTATATTTTTGCCAGGCCACATGTATGTGCATCAGTTATTAGTTTTAGAATATAAACACCTAAGAAATTGTCCCCTGTGGCTTCTATCGCAAAGTAGAGTTGGGTGGTTGAGGGATATTGATGGAAAGTAAACAAGTTAACGGTGGTTCCGAGTTTCAAGGGGTATTAAAAATTTAGTATGGAATTCAGTATCTACTCATTACCACCTATTTCATTAAAACGATGAGTTTTTAATTTGTTTCGATCATTTTTATTTCTGAGGGAAAAAGAAACATGTACAGTCTGTTAAGAATGGTCAAATATTAAAAGGGGGGCATATTGATCCATTTTGGCTTAGAGTAGTAAATTAGATACTGACTACATGTTAAAAAATTCTAACTAACATTATTCATATTTATTAGATTATTTACGTTATCTCGAAAGAAATAAACTGAGATGGAAATTTCAAAATAGAGGTTGGTTACCGTCATTCCGACTATGTCTGCTTCTCTGTAAGCAAAGTAGAGAAAAGAGTTCACTACTTAGGTCACTCAGCTAACTGAACAACGTAAGTTCTGAGTGTGTTTGTGCAGTTTTGCTTTCTCATTTAAACAGAGTTAGTTCTCAACGTGTTAATAAATAGAAAGCACTGTATTTCCACCTTTAAGAGTGTTTTATAGATGTAAATGCTTCCTGAATAAGCACTGAATCTGATCGTAATGAAACCACACAGCAAATCTTAACGTAAAAACTTAATGTTGCAGAGTTTTTTCATTCCCCAAAGCCATTAAAAATGGTGCATTTACAGCCGCCGTGAAGTCTATTTTACACCCCGGAGGAGTGGCATGGATAACGAAAAGCGGTGACATGGTCACTTGCCTCTGTGAGCACCGGTGGGTTCGTGGACGAGATGCGGCTTGACAAGGTGAGTGGGAATTAAAGATCTAATCAGCTGCATAAATAATGTTTTTTGGGTCTAAACATGATCTCGAAGTTAAACACAAGGCTCATTCTCTTCAGTCTCACGCACAGTGTCAGCTAGGAGTGTCAGGCTGGAGCCTGTTGCAGTGAACAGTCCCTCCAGGAGGAAGGACTTCTGTCCCCTGCAAGCTCGTAGGTGGGGGTGAGGCTGGTGGAGATTCCCTTTGCTTTACTGCTCAGAAACTTACTCACATCTCGGCTGCAATAGTTGGATTATTATTATTTTTTTAATGTATAGAAGCTTTGTTAAGATATAATTCACATACCATAACATTCACCTTTTAAACTGTAGAATTTAGTGGTTTTTAGTATATTCTTGGAGTTGTGCAACCATCACCACTAGTGAATCTGAAAATATTTTTATCTCCCAAAAAAAGAAACTAGTCTTAACCATCTCCCAACTGTTTATCTTGTTCCTAAACCCCTGGAAACCAGAAATTTACTTCTTAGTGTGTGTCTGCGTATTTGTCTATTCTGAATAATTCACATAAATAAAATTACATGATATGCCATCTTCTGTGACTGTCTTCATTCACTTAACATAATGTCTTCAAAGGTCATCCAAATATCATACTTTATTCTCTCTCTCTCTCTTTCTTTCTTTTTTGCCAAAAAGCATTTCATTGTATGGATATACTCATTTTGTTTATTCATTCACTAATTAATGGCCATTTGGGTGTTTCTACTTTTTGGCTGTTATGAATAATGCTGCTATTAATGTAACTGTTTTTCTGTTTTGTTTTAAGCTCATGTTTTCCTTTATGAGGTACACATCTGGGACTGGACCTTTTGAGTCATACGGTAATTGTACGTTTAGTATTTCGAAGAAGAGACGGATTGTTTTTGAAGTGGTGGGGCCCTATTACATTTCCACAGTAACGTAAGAATGTTCCTCTATATCTTTGTCCACTGCTGTTAGTGGCTGTTTTTTTTAAATTTTAGCCACACCAGTAAATGTAAAGAGGTATTTCACTGTGGTTTTGATTTGCATCTCTTCAACGGCTAACAGTGTTGTACGTCTCACATGTGCTTATTGGCCATTTGTAGATCCTCTTTGGAGAAATGTCTATTCAACCATTTTGCCAATTGTTAAAAAAATTCTTTGTTATTGTTCTTTTCTTTTCGTTTTTTGTTGTGGTAAGAACACATGAGGTTAGCTCTCTTAAAAATGTTTAAGTGCACAATACATTGTCATTTATTATAGGCAGAATTTCACACTCCAGACCTCTAGAACTTATTCTTCGTGTATGACTAAATCTTCATACCTGTCTTTTGCCATTTTTTTCCACTGGGCAATTCATCTTTTCATTGCTGAGTTTAAGACATCTTTATATATTCTGACATAAGTCCCTTATCAGATATATGATTTGCAAGTATTTTCTTCATTCTGCATTTTCATTTTCTTGATGGTGTCCTTTGAATTTTAAAAGATTTTGCTTTTGGTGACGTCTAATTTATATATTTTTTCTTGTCCTTTTGGTGTTTTTTACTAAGAAACCAAGGTTATTAATATTTATTATTATTTTTTTCTAGGAGTTCTATAGTTTTAGCTCTTACATTTAAGTCTGGTTTTTGTTTGTTTGTTTGCTTGCTTTTTTGAGACAAAGTCTCATTCTGTTGCCTGGGCTATAGTGAGTGCCGTGGCGTCAGCCTAGCTCACAGCAACCTCACACTCCTGGGCTCCAGCGATCCTCCTGCCTCAGCCTCCTGAGTAGCTGAGACTACAGGTGCTGCCATACCCAGCTAATTTTTCTATTTCTCGTAGAGACGGCGTCTCGCTCTTGCTCAGGCTGGTCTCAACTCCTGAGCTCAAGAGGTCCTCCCGCCTCGGCCTTCCAGAGTGCTAGGATGACAGGCGTGAGCCACTGCTCCCGGCCTTACGTCTGTTTTGAGCTAATTGTTTTTTATATGATGCGAGGTACAGGCCTAACTTGATCCCTTTGCGTGTGGACATTCGCTTGCCCCGCCACCACTTGTTGGAAAGCCCAGCCTTGCACCACTGACTCTCAGCAAGCTTGTCGTAGCAACTGACTGTCAGGGTTTATTTCTGGACTTTTAATTCAACTCCATTGACCTGTACTTCCGTCCTTACGCAGTACAACGTTATTTTAATCACTGTGGTACATTTTGAAATAGGGAACCGTGAGTCTCCCAACTGTTTCTTCTTTTTAAAGATAGTGTTGGCCATGCTGAGTCTCTTGAATTTTCATATGGGTTTCAGGAAATGTTTGTCAATTTTTGCAAAAGAGGCAGTTGGAATTTTGATAATGGTGTTGAAACCATAGATCAATCTTGGGAATTTTAACAACATTAAGTCTTCTGAACAATGTACATGACTATCTTACCATTTACTTAATCCTTCTGTAATTTCTTTCAACGATGTATTACAGTTTTTAGTGTGCAGATTTGCACTTCATTCGTTGACTTTATTTCTAAATATTTTATTCTTTTTGATACCTTTTTAAAGGGAATTCTTTTTTGAATTTTATTTTTGGATTGTTCATTGCTAGTGTATAGAAATACAAAATAATTTTTGTATCATCTTGTTGTACAAGGCTGTAACCTTGCCGAACTTTTTTTTTAAGCTTTAATAATATTTAGTCGATTGCTTAGGTTTTTCCTATATGCAAGATTATGTCATCTGTGAATGGTGATAGTTTTGCTACTTTCTATCTGTATTTCTTTCTTTCTTTTTTCTTTTTTTTTTTTTTTGACTAATTTTCCTGGTTGGAACCTCCAATACAAGGTCAACTAGTTTTATATATAATCTGCTGCACAGTCATACCTAAAATACAAGGTAGTTATTATACTGTTAACTATAACTATTAAGAAAAAATTCTTTAAATCATTTTGCAAATACGACTTTGGACAAAAATATTTTGCTACCTCGAATCTTAACAGAATTACAACGTGATAAAATGTTGACGTTAGTATGTGTATGCATAGATATCTTATTTTGGTTTTCTGTGGAAACATTCTTTTCATCACGTCTATGAAAGATGTGAAAATTCTGGGACATCAAGTAATTCACAGAAACAACGAAGGCATTTGGAGGAAGGGGCTCTCGGTGGATCAGAATCAGATGACCTGCCTTTCTGCAGAAATGTGCTTTGAAAATGTGCATGGCATCCTAGCATATTGGAACTAGGAAAGATAAAACAAAGAAAAAAATGAAAAGGGAATAAAACGCACGACAAAGGAAACACGCAAAGTGTAGGGAAGAAGGAGCTCACTTGTATCGGCCAGGGCCTGACGACCGACCAGTTGCATGAAGAAGGACCATGTCTGGTGCGCCATTTTCTTTCCAAATCGCCATGTGTCTACAAATCGCACATCTATGTAAATTAATTTCCCATCACCTCTGTCCTCCTTTTCCTGACCATGAGGGCGTTGTTACCGGTTATGGACTTCACAGCGAGGTCTGTAGGCATCGTGCTCAGGCAGGACGGTGGCCCAGTCTGAGGTGAGGAGAGGCCCCGTCCTGGTGACCATGCCACATGGCTGCCCACAGGTGGCCCCCGGGGCAGCTGGGGGGGGCTGCGTGGCCCGGCTGGGGCTGAGGGTGAGGAAATGTCGTTTTGCATGAAACACGGCTGCGTGCTGCTCAGCAAGGGAGATTCTCACGGTGGGTCTGGTCCAATCTGTGTAGCCAAGCAGCCGAGATTTTGGACTGTGCCGCTGAGCACGTGTCTCTCGGCTGCAAAGCCACCTGCTGTCCCCGTGGGACGTGGGAGCCCTGGGTCTTCCCTCCAGTCGGTGTGTCCCGGCAGGGCCCTGCCCCCACCCCGTGGACGTTGTCGTGCTTGGTGTTCACGTCCCACCGTCCAAGGCAGCCTCTGTCTGCACTTCCCGCCATTGGGACTAGGGACAGAGCCGTGGCCACGGGGGCCTGGGTCCCACTGCAGCGAACCCTCCCCAAAACTCTAGGATCTTTTAGTTTGATCAGGTGCCATTTATTTATTTTTGTTGCTGCTGTGATTGCCTTTGGGGTCTTCTTCATAAACTCTTTGCCTAGGCCGATGTCTAGGAGAGTGTTTCCAACATTTTCCTCCAGAATTCTAATAGTTTCACACCTAAGGTTTAAGTCTGTTATCCAGCGTGAGTTGATTTTTGTGAGCGGTGAAAGGTGTGGGTCCTGTTTCGGTCTTCTGCAAGCGGCTATCCAGTTTTCCCAGCACCATTTACTGAATGAGGATTCTTTTCCCCAGTGTATGTTTTTGTCTGCTTTGGTGTGGATGCGGAGAGAGAGGAACACTCCTACACTGCCGGTGGGACTGCAAACTAGTGCAACCTCTGTGGAAAGCAATATGGAGATACCTCAAAGTGATACAAGTGGATCTACCATTTGATCCAGCAATTCCACTACTGGGCATCTACCCAAAATATCCAATGACACTCTACAAATGGGACGCCTGCACGTGAATGTTTATAGCAACACAATTCATAATTGCAAGGCTGTGGAAACAGCCCAAGTGCCCATCAATCCAAGAGTGGATTAATAAAATGTGGTGTATGTATACCATGGAGTATTATTCAGCTTTAAAAAACAGTGGTGATATATAGCACCTCTTGTATTATCCTGGTTAGAGCTGGAGCCCATTCTACTAAGTGAAGTATCTCAAGAATGGAAAAACAAGCACCACATGTACTCACCAGCAAATTGGTATTAACTGATCAGAACCTAAGTGGACACATAGGAACTACATTAATTGGGTATTGGGCAGGTGGGAGGGGGGAGGGGGGCAGGTATATACATACATAATGAGTGAGATGTGCACCGTCTGGGGGATGGTCACGCTTGAAGCTCATACTTTAGGTGGGGGGCAAGGGCATTATTTGAAACCTTAAAATTTGTACCCCCATAATATGCTGAAAGAAAAAAAACCCTCCAGGATCTGACAGTCCCCAGCTTCTGCCTCTATTTCCCCAGCCCACGAGACGGTGGCCCCTTCCTGTGGCTATTCGAGTATTTGTCATAATGTTGCATCTTACGGCATCAGTCCCCAGACACCTCCTGTCTCGCCGAGTCCCAGGATGAAATTCTGCCTCTTGTTTTTAGAATCAGGGTTTACGCTTTTTTGTTTACTTATAAAATCACAATTTTCTCCTACCTTGCCAAGTTCCTTAGTATTTAAGGACAAGATATATTTAAAAAAGGGGAGAAATCCTCCATTTTTAAATGTATGAATTCTTTTACGTGAAATAACACTGTTACAGTCTAGATTTAAAAAAAAAATCTCCTGCTGTAAATATTGTCCCTACAATGTGCTTTATTTAATGTCCTTTAAAATATTTAATTTAAACATTTACCACATATATAAACTATAATTCCAATTTGGCTTTATTTAATGAGGGATTTTTTTGCAGTACTTCTTTGACTTTCTAAGAAAATAAATTTTAAGAGTAACAAAATGCATCTTTATTTATGAAACAAAGATCATTTTGGGCCGGGTGCGGTGGCTCACACCTATAATCTCAGCACTCTGGGAGGCCAAGGCGGGAGGATCGTTCAAGGTTAGAAGTTCAAGACTAGCCTGAGCAAGAGTGAGACCCCCGTCTCTACTAAAAACAGAAAGAAATTAGTTGCACCACTAAAAATACATAGAAAAAATTAGGTGGGCATGATGGCGCATGCCCGTGGTCCCTGCTACTCGGGAGGCTGAGGCAGGAGGATCGCTTGAGCCCAGGAGTTTGAGGTTGCTGTGAACCAGGCTGATGCCATGGCACTCTAGCCTGGGCAGCAGAGTGAGACTCTATCTAAAAAAAAAAAAAAAAAAAATCACTTTGCACAAACTTTGCTTTGTCCTTCAAAATGCCAATACCTTCCTGGTTTTTTCAAATAATAAGGCATGATTTTTTTTTTTTTGTACTTTATGTAAGTTACATTTTTTAAAATTTATTTTATCACAGTTATTGTAACATTTTAAAGTAAGTTCATGCCTCTGTGTTTGCCCAGGTGGGATGAGTTTTATATGGAATTTCACAAAATTAGATGGAGAACCCTATAATCTTCCATGAGGAATTCCTAGAGGTTCTTATTACCCAAATTAGCTCTTCCAGTGCAGTGGGGTCGTGAGCTGCAGCGTCAGGAGGAGGCTTCCTGCCGCTGGGCAGGCTGGGGAAGGGGGCGGAACGGGTCTCTTATCTTATTCTGTTAGTTCCCCAGGGTTTGTGCTAGTGAAATTCACAGCAATCAGCAATCTATTTCTGTCTGCATATTTTTCAGCATATCATATGATCACTTTTGAAATGATATCCTGTTGGGCAATTGCTTAATTTTTCTGTGTGTAGTATCAGAAGGCTCAATTAACAGGGCATTAGAGAAGGCTTAAATGCTATTATGAATTTCCAGGGGCAGGTGACTAGATTATGATATCATAGATATATAATAGATTACGACTTCTTTGGGTGGTATCTTGGGAAGCACAGAAATGTGCTTCTTTGCAGTAAGGCTGTGGCTGCATACTCATCGTCGTAGCTTGCAGAGCTTTTCTCTGTGCTGAAGAGTTTTCTGCAAGGAGAGGGACAGCTGGATTGTTCACGAGAAAGTGTGCTTCTGTTACTCCGCTAACGCGTTTCTGGTGTAAATACCTAACCTGAGCTGCCTGTGCTTCTTGCTGAAGGAAAATGATTGCTCATTTACTGTCCACAAGTGCTACTCTAAATGTTATGAAATCAGACCGAGGGTTTTTAATGAGCATGAAATAATTTATAAATAAAAGGCAAATTCATCAATAAAATGAAGGAAGTTCTTTTAGGCTGCGCCCTGGGTTGGTTCTAAATGGATGGAACAAGGCATTGCATGCTAGCTATTTTGATCAAATGCTGTTTATATTAAAAACTAATGTCTAGCTGCATTGATTTGCTCAACAAATATTAGCTCTGCTTTATTGATATTGTTCTATATATTTCATTCAAATGATTATTATTTTTAGATTTTAAAATCACAGATAAATATGTGATTTTTTTTCTTTTCTTTTTTTTTTCTCTGAGACAGAGTCTCACTCTGTTGCCCGGGCTAGAGTGCCATGGCGTCAGCCTAGCTCACAGCAACCTCAAACTCCTGGGCTCAGGCGATCCTCCTGCCTCAGCCTCCCGAGTAGCTGGGACTAAAGGCGCCCACCACCATGCTTGGCTAATTTTTTTCTATTTTTAGTAGATATGGAGTCTCACTCTTGCTCAGGCTGGTCTAGAACACAGTGAGATCAATGATATTCAGAACACATATTCAGAACACTTCCGTTTTAGTGTTTATGTCACACCCAATTTTTTGGTTAATTCTTCTACTCATGAGAGATTTTCTCGAAGGTCGTATTTTCTATCTTACCTCCTATTTGAAGACCTAACTTAATCCTTAGGACAGACAGATCAGCTTCTTATATGATTGTCATTGTTCAGCATGAAATTCAAAACCCAGCAAATTCTGACACTTTGTGGTTAGCTCCCCCAATACTAAGAGTGTCGTTCCTAATATAGAAAACAAATGACGGCCCTCTATAGCAGTGATTTTGCCAGACCATTGAGTCTTATTGTAAAACAGACACACTATAAAATTCAGTGGCTCACATAATTATACCTCAAGATACAATGAACGAAATTGAACATCTTTAAATGGTCTTGTTCAAATAAATAGTTCAGTATTGTGGAAGATGTAGGTAGTAATTGTGCTGACTGCAATGGATTTTAAATTTAGTCATGGTAAAAAGAATATATTTAAATATGCAATGTGCAAGAACAAATTCTATAGCACCAGAAGATAATAGCCAAAAATCTTAAGAAACATTTAAAGGAAATATTGCTGATTATATTTCAGCGACAAACGCCCTTTGTTCAACTTATATTTCTTGGCTGCCTGGTCTACTGACTTATTTTAAGGTAGGATGTTTGGAAATAGCACGGTCCTTTCCACAGGTAATTGTTTTATATTAGTAAAACAATAACTTATGAAACTGTAGATCAAGAACCTACTAAAGTATAACCTGACGAAGCACAAACTACTATTTCAAGTAGTACAGGCATGCGCCACCATGCCTGGCTAATTTTTCTGCATATGTTTAGTTGTCCAATTAATTTCTTTCTATTTTTAGTAGAGACGGGGTCTCGCTCTTGCTCAGGCTGGTCTCGAACTCCTGAGCTCAAATGATCCTTCCCGCCTCAGCCTCCCAGAGTGCTGGGATTACAGGCGTGAGCCACCACGCCCGGCCTGCATCCATATTAATATCAACAGTTGCAATGTCTTGTATTGCATTTACTTCTAAATTTTTATACAAATCATCCTGCATATGATTGAACTTAAACTTTAGTGAATATACAACAGACGTTTACACACCACGCAAACACACGGAGACTCACACGTGTGCGTGGGGGCTGGGGGCGGGCGTGGGAAAGTGATAAGATAAGGATTCGGCTGCGCTTCCTGCGTCTCCCCTCAAAAGCAAAGCAGGTGTCAAAATCCTTCATTATCAGATGCCAGAGGACAACTGAAGACAATAATAAATTAACGATCTTAATCGAAATAAAATCTTTGCCTGATTTGACAGCGTTAAGAGTTTTGAGCTTAACGCCAAGCTATGTTTCCACTCCTGGCACACCGGTGTTTATCTTTTTCACAGATTTCCAAAGTGAAGTTTACGCGAATTTAAAGACAGTTTTTACTGCCACTTTCCTTTCTTGGGTTTCTTGATGTGAGCGTTTATAACGTCCGCTTACACACCATCCCGGCATCACTTTTGCCGCAGAACGACGGCCTCGCGTCTGCCTGAATCGAGGCGCTCTGCCGTCTCCGTGGACGCCGTGGGCAGAACTCCCCTGGGGGCGGGGGTGACAGGGACCCTTCCCCCTTCTGCTCACGTGACGGCACACGCCAGTCGCCTGTAGCTCTGGGCTGGGTTCTGAGGTTTGGGGCGAGTGCAGAGTTTTCTGTCTCGGAGCTCGAAGAGAAAACCAGTCCGCAGTAACGCTGTGTCTCTCGGTCATCCTACGCTATGTATTTGGGGGGAGCAGGTAATACATACACACGGCTTATATTTTGATTTTCATGAATTAGAGGGGTGAACCCATCCGTAGATGAGTAGCTGCCTCTTCTCTTCCGTTAACCGCCGCTGTCAGTTCTCAGAGCTCTCGGATCTCTTCCTCCCGGCTTCCGATGCTGAAGCTCGGCTGCTTTGACACTGATGTGTAGGTTTGAGGGCGACCAGTCGAATGAAGTCGGAACACGTGTTGCAATAGAACTTACTGCACCTGCGGTCGTAGCATCTTTCCATGTTTTACACATTCACAATTTAAAGGGACCAGTTCTTCCTGTGAGTACTAATCCTTTTGAATTTAATTGTGTGAAAAGCACGATTAATCTAAAAAATAAATTAATCAAAATTTCGAGGGTGGAGGGAAGAAGCGCCGTGAGAGAAAAGAAGATATAAAGGGGTTTTAACGTTAATAGTTAAGACAGGAGCAATGAATCTGTCTTTTAGAAAATCTCCTCTGAAGATTCATGGGAACATGACTTGTGGAGCTAGAGGAATCTCACAGGAAGACAATCAGAGGGTTTTGTTTTTGTTTTTTTTAAATAGAACATTGCTTCTATTTTTATTCCAAAAGGGATATGATCAGAAGACTTTTGATGTATATTTTTTGTCTAAGCACATGGAAATACAGATGCTTTTTGACTTACGATGGGGTTACCTCCTGATAAACCAACCGTAGGTTGAAAATACTATAAGTTAACAGGTGTTTAATGCATCTCACCTACGGAATGCCATAGCTTAGCCGTCCTTACATGTGCTCGGAACACTCACTGAGCCCACAGTTAAGCAAAATCGCCTAACAAAAAGCCTATTTTACGATAGAGTGTTGAATATCTCGTGTAACTTGTTGAATACTGACTGCAAATGGAAGGCAATGCTTGTCTGGGCCCTCACAGCACAGTTCCTATTGAACGTGTGTCAGTCTCGCACTACCGTGAGTCGAAAATTGTAAGTAAAACGTTGTGAGTTGGGACGGTCTATACTGTTTTCTCTGAGAGATTCTGAAGCGGGTTTCAGGCATTATTAACATGTAACAGCATCACCGACATTTCCGTGGCATTGTTCCCGGTGTCCTTGTTCACGTATTAATTCATTTAATCCTAACAATACTTGCCTAAGAAATGCATTGTCATTATCTTTGTTTTATAGTCAAGGATGCTGAGACACGTCAATATTTAAATTACAAAAGTTTCGGCAACTAGAAAGTCGCAGAGCTGAGACTCCCATCCAGACGGTTGGTTCTAGAACCTTCCCTCGGAACCACTAATTTGCCTCTCAGTTGACAGCGTATAAACCTATATGACTCCAAATAGTTTTCTATAAACTTTCTTGTGGTCCATGTGTTCCAGGAAACCCACTATGGAAAAAAATGTCCTAATTACAAGTCACTGTATGTTTGTCTTTACTTGAACAAATTTTGGAAAATAAAAATGAACACTTTTCAAATTATTAGTTGGAGTGAAAGTATTAATAAAAACTGACCTCATCTTCTGTTGAACTATAAGGGGCTTCATGATTTTCTTAATAGGTCTTTTTTTTTCCATTTTTAAACAATATTCCTTTAAAATGCACTCAAGTTCTAACTGTCCATTTCTAATTATTTTATGAGCAAAGACCAGAGTGTGCCAATGAGAATTCCACTTCTTGTGAAAGACTTTCAAACGTGACTTCGAATTTATTATCACTGTTTTTTTGACGGCGCATAAAATAGTCAGTTGATTTTTAAAAGAACCCTTTAAAATGAGATAAAGCTGCTTATGAAGCATTCAGAGAGCTATCTTTTTACATACACCCCGAGGAAACTCAGACAGCATAGATTTATGCATGTTTTATTTGGTTGTATTTGTGAAGCATTTGATAGCATTTCTAAAGATCTACAGCTGCTTTTGTAGTGGAGTCAGGCGGTGTATTTTCTTCACTTCTGGTTTACTAGAAACAACATAAAACTGCTTTGGAGTTAACATATATGGGAGGGTATACAGAGCTAATAGTCACAAGCATCCGCCCAAGGCTATCGCTTTTGCAGGTTATTTGGAACCTGTCAAGTTGAGAAAGCAATAAAATAAAATAAGTTTTACACAATTCAAGTTTAGTTATCTTCTGAGATGGGGGCTGATGTTGGCAGTGAGCTTTGGTAGATAATAAACTTTAGAGATAGAGCCTTTTAGAATTAGTGTGTATTTAGTGTGAATCCACTTAAATTAGAGCTATATGCCTAGCTTCAATTTAAATGACTGTTAGTTGCATTACTAACAAAATGCAAAAATGCAAAAAAAAAAACAAACCCAGAAATCATATCACTCATATCTTCTTAATATATAAAGTACTTAATATGATCTTTCTTTTTACTGTCAGTAACAAAGCTCTGTTACATAAACTATTTTATTTTCTCCATTTTCCCCCATATATTTTCCATGAGTGGTATGGCATGTGCTTTTGAGCTCTGGTCATCATCTATTTAAGAAACAAACATTTAATCTAATTAGAAACAGCTAATTATGGGGTTTCTGAATGTTTAAATTTTCTGAGAACAGTACATCTATTACGCTGTCATTAACACTGATGAACACTCTCGTTTTTCATACTATTTTATTTCTTCCTCATGATTTCTGTATACTCATCGCAAGCATTTTATTTTTTATCTTTTAAATTGCATTCTAACATCTCGAATTACTGAATGTTCTCTATTTCTCCCTCGTGTGGTTGTGATAAGCAGGAGTCATTGCTTAGCAAAAACTCCAAAAAAAAAAAATCTGGCTGGGCGAGGTGGCTCGCGCCTGTAATCCTAGCACTCTGGGAGGCCGAGGCAGGCAGATCGCTCAAGGTCAGGAGTTTGAAACGAGCCTGAGCAAGAGCAAGACCCCATCTCTACTAAAAAAAAAAAATAGAAAGAAATTAATTGTCCAACTAAAAATATATAGAAAAAATTAGCCGGGCATGGTGGCGCATGCCTGTAGTCCCAGCTACTCGGGAGGCTGAGGCAGAAGGATCGCTTGAGCCCAGGAGTTTGAGGTTGCTGTGAGCTAGGCTGACACCACGGCACTCTAGCCAGGGCAACAGAGTGAGACTCTGTCTTAAAAAAAAAAAAAAAAAAAAATCTGTCCACACATTCTCTTCTCTCATCGTAGTCTGACCTCTACATGTTCTTGATGTGGTTGAATAATCATCTCATGGTAAATTCCACATTGGAGGATCTTCTTCACTTATATGACCGATAGCTGTACTTCAACCGAAATTTCTATTTTAACAGCCCAGGATGTGTACTGAGAATGTTTTATGTGTGTGTGAATTCATCATTAACACCCTCCTGTGTTTTCGCGAGAGCACTGGGATGGAAAGGTGAGCTGCTGAGGGCTCTCTCGAGGGTGAGATGTATCTGTTGCCTCCCGTTGCCCGTGGCTGCCCCGGGCCAGGCAAGAGCAGACCCTGCCCTGAGCCTCCCGCTCTGCAGAAGTTCCAGCACACAGTTAAGCTACACGGTGGCCCATTTCCCAACAGCACACAGCTGCACGTTCTTGCTTTTCTCTGTGCTTCAACGTGAGGCTGGAAATATTTCTTGATTTAGCTCTGTTTACTCAAGAATTGCATCCGACCGCTTAAGAACAATTTCAATATTAAAGCAATTCATACGTCCTGAAAGCGAAAAAGTGTGTGTGTGTATCTCTCTCTCTCCCACCTCTGTAACATTTAATATATATTTGTATATTTATACATAATATATATATATATGCATCTTATCTCTTTAATAGTGAAGAATGAGAGGGACATGGGATACTAGATGTGTGAATAGTTTATTCGCATGCAATTAAATTTGCATGCCTATTAAATATAAAATATGAAGTGTAATTTTTAATTTGGGTTAACTGAAATTTCAAAGTTTTTGGAAAACAATTCTAAAAAATAAGTGAACTTAAGCTTTGTCAAAACAGTCATTTAATTCATATTTTGCCTTTATATTTCCACAGATCGTTTTGATTCTTAGGAGAAACCTTTCTTTTTTAAACATATGAAAATAATTTGAATTTTTGATTTTTTCCGTTAAATATGTATTTATTATGATTTTGGTCTGTTTCATCCAGTATCTAGCATTTGTAGGTATTCTTAGTAGAAAAGTCTCTGCACGACCGTAGTCTGTCATTTGGTTGCGTCAGAAACGGAAACCTAACACCAGCCAGTGGCTCCAAGTTCCCTTTCCTAGGAACTGAGTGACCGTCTCACAACTCAAAGGATGTTTTCAGAATAACTCTGAGGGTACCTTATTTATCTAAGCCCTTTTTATCTGTTGAACCTCTTATGGGAAGTGAGTTCTACATCCCTAACGCCCATTGAGTAAGATTACGTTTTGTATTCATTTTTGTAAAAACAGACTGGTTTTAGAACTGACCTTTTGGTAATCACAAGATGTAGTACCAAATCTATATTTTTTCATTGCATTCATATATTTTAAGTTACAGTTTCTGTCAAATATTTTCACAGTCATTTCCCAGACTTTTTTTCATTTTTGTGTGGTTGTGTGCCAATTTTTCACACAGCCTTCCATTCTTTTTATAATTTTGACCAGCATTTTCTGAGTCTTTTTCAGATTTGAGTCCATTCCTGGCTAATTAGCTCCAGAAACCCCCACCTCAGCAGTCTGCGAGGAACAAGGACAACAGAGTTGTGGAACACGCCAGTCTCTTTTCTCAAAAAAAAAGCTCTTGAAAATAAACTTCAGCTTTGTTAAAATAATCATTGGTTTATTCAGTATTTTGCCTTTACACTGATAGATTATAATAGGTCGAAAAGCAGAAATACAGTTAAATGTTTTCCAGTCATTTTGCTCCTTGATTTTATTGTTTGTGCCATCTTTCTGTCATTCACTTAATACATATAATGTCTTGATGTGGAAGCACAGTGTCTAAGCGTCTTTGAGGCAAACTGTCTTAACCTTACGGGATGAGGATATTTCTGCTTCCGTCTTCTCCGTAAACATGTGAAGACGGTGAGGATGCCAAGGAGAAGCAAACTGCATTTTGCAATAGAACGATGAAGTCTCGACCAAGGTGCTGATGTGTTTTTGGTAGGGTGAAATAATGTTAAATATTTTTATCAAATGTCAGATGGTCTAAGAATATTTTACATGCATATTTTATATATACGTGCTCATTTAGTCTTGCAGTACTCTAGGAGTTGTTTTAATAACATGAACAGTCCTGATTCAATTATAACTTTACAAGCATAAATCTAAGCAGAGAATGAATCTTTTCATTAGTTTTTAACTGATTTTGAACTCATATGGCGTTTATTGATCAGTAACTTGCAAAACTCTGGGCAAACTTTACCGCTGATTTGGGAAACTCGGCCTATTCTTTCCCCTCTGCTTTGCTCCTTAGAGAATAAAGAACATGCTGACAGAGTTGTGTTTGTTCACTGGAGGTTGTGCGTGCAGATGTTCGTCTAATATGAACACTGAGGTTTAACACATTGTGAAACAAATTTCACATCTTTCTTTTTGCTTTTGGATGATGAATATTTATTTACTATATATATTACACACACACACACACATATAATATTCAGTGTTCTGAAACAGGCTCCCAGGAAAACATTTTTTTTTTTGCAGATTATTATATTTGGGGTCAATCTTGCATAGCTCTGCATATTTGTGGCAACCGCTTATAGCATATCCTGAAACTTCTCTTCAAATTAATATTCTTGCATGAATAAGAAAAACTTTTTCCAATCGCATGCCGGGAGAGGCTTTGATCGTCAATGTCCTTCTCATGTTTAAGTTTATGTGCCGGCTCTGAGGACCATCTTTCCAATTGCTGCATCAGCCGAAACACGATATTGAGTTTGTGAGCAAATGCGGTTCGCTGTCCTGCGTCAGGACTAACGGTGCAACTGAGCATGGCGTCTGCCAAGGGATTGGTTTTCCACGGCTTCATGCTTTCTTAAGCAGAAAGGATTCTCACTCTTACATGAAAGATTTCACCTGACTTCAAAGTTTTATGTCCCATTTTGAAGTACAGAACTGGATGGAGCAAATATTCTCTTTATATGTGTTGTGGGTCTCTGATTTCATGAGGGTTCATGATGTAAAATTCAGACAGAAAATATTTCAGGAATCTCTTTCCCATCCACCCCCAAATCCCCCTGGGGATTTGACGTTGCTCCAGGTAGCACTTTAGGTCAATAGAATAGAAAAATATTTAACGATGCATGTTAAATTCTTCCTGTGTAGGTAGAGGTGGTGTCTTAGTGGCTTTCAATCAGTTTGAACGCTAAATTCTCAGGATTAAAAGGACATTAAAAGGTGTAAGATTTTTTCCTTAGGTTGATCAGATATGAGATACCTAGGTACAAATAGTGTTTCTCTCCAATAAACCATTAAAAATAGAATGGGAAAATAGCCAACTCAGACACAGGAGGAAGCTTATGAAATAATTAAGGATAAACATTATAAGATGTGCTTAAGGTCTTTATTAGAAAAATGTAAAACTTTATTAAAAATGAAAAAAGACCCAAATAAGTGGGAAACTTAGAACATTATCAGATAAAAGACTCAATAATAAATTTAGAATTGATTCAATTTTTCCTCACCTAATAAGCATATTTAATTCAGAATCATTCACCATTGGTCTATGTCTCTGTTTTAGTGCCTGTAACATGCTGTTTTGGTTACTGTAGCCTTGTAGTATAGCTTGAAGTCTGGTAAATTGATGCCTCCCAAATTGTTCTTTTTGCTTAAGATTGCTTTTGCTATATGGGGTCTTCCCTGGTTCCATATGAAGTGTAGAATTATTTTTTCTAGATCTGTGAAAAATGATGTTGGTATTTTAATAGGAATTGCATTGAATCTGTAGATCACTTTGGGTAGTATAGACATTTTAACAATGTTGATTCTGCCGACCCATGAGCATGGTATGGTTTTTCTTCTACTTGCATCCTCTGCTATTTCAACTGAGAACCCAGATATAAAACCACCCTCATATAGCCATCTAATCTTTGACAAAGCAGACAAAAACATACACTGGGAAAAAGAATCATTATTCAATAAATGGTGCTGGGAAAACTGAATAGCCACATGTAGAAGGCTGAAGCACGATCCACACCTCTCACCTCTCACAAAAATCAACTCACAATAGATAACAGACTTACACCTAAGATATGAATCTATTAGAATTCTAGAGGAAAATGTTGGAAAAACTCTTATAGACATTGGCCTAGGCAAAGAATTTATGAAGAAGACCCCAAAGGCAATCACAGCAACAATAAAAATAAATAAAAGAGACCTTTTATTCTTCTGTACAGCCAAGGAAACTATCATGACAGCAAACAGAAAACCTACAGAATGGGAGAAAATATTCTCATGTTACACATCTGATAAAGGGTTGATAATTAGAATCTATATAGAACACAGGAAAATCAGCAAGAAAAAATCAAACAACCCCACTAAAAAGTGGGCAAAGGACATAAACAGAAATGTTTCAAAATAAGACAGACTAATGGCCAAAAAACATGAAAAAATGCTCAACATCTCAAATCATCAGGGAAATGCAAATCAAAACCACAATGAGATATCACTTATCTCCAGTAAGAATGGCCTTTATCAAAAAGTCCCAACACAATAAATGTTGGCATGGATGCAGAGAGATAGGAACACTCCTACACTGCTGGTGGGACTGCAAACTAGTTCAACCTCTGTGGAAAGCAATATGGAGATACCTCAAAGAGCTACAAGTAGAACTGCCATTTGATCCAGCAATCCCATTACTGGGTATCTACTGAAAGGAACAAAAGACATTCTATAGAAAAAAAGACACCTGCACTTGAATGTTTATAGCAGCACAATTCACAATTGCAAAGTTGTGGAAACAACCCAAGTGCCCATCAATACATGAGTGGATTAATAAAATGTGGTCTATGTATACCATGGAGTTCTACTCAGCCACAAAAACAGTGTTGATCTAGCACCTCTTGTATTATCCTG